>OU696696.1:249679568-249951165 GCA_916050605.2 Platycheirus albimanus | reverse complement strand
ACACACACACACACACACACACACACACACACACACACACACACACACACACACACACACACACACACACACACACACACACACACACACACACACACACACACACACAACACACACACACACACACACACACACACACACACACACACACACACACACACACACACACACACACACACACACACACACACACACACACACACACACACACACACACACACACACACACACACACACACACACACACACACACACACACACACACACACACACACACACACACACACACACACACACACACACACACACACACACACACACACACACACACACACACACACACACACACACACACACACACACACACACACACACACACACACACACACACACACACACACACACACACACACACACACACACACACACACACACACACACACACACACACACACACACACACACACACACACACACACACACACACACACACACACACACACACACACACACACACACACACACACACACACACACACACACACACACACACACACACACACACACACACACACACACACACACACACACACACACACACACACACACACACACACACACACACACACACACACACACACACACACACACACACACACACACACACACACACACACACACACACACACACACACACACACACACACACACACACACACACACACACACACACACACACACACACACACACACACACACACACACACACACACACACACACACACACACACACACACACACACACACACACACACACACACACACACACACACACACACACACACACACACACACACACACACACACACACACACACACACACACACACACACACACACACACACACACACACACACACACACACACACACACACACACACACACACACACACACACACACACACACACACACACACACACACACACACACACACACACACACACACACACACACACACACACACACACACACACACACACACACACACACACACACACACACACACACACACACACACACACACACACACACACACACACACACACACACACACACACACACACACACACACACACACACACACACACACACACACACACACACACACACACACACACACACACACACACACACACACACACACACACACACACACACACACACACACACACACACACACACACACACACACACACACACACACACACACACACACACACACACACACACACACACACACACACACACACACACACACACACACACACACACACACACACACACACACACACACACACACACACACACACACACACACACACACACACACACACACACACACACACACACACACACACACACACACACACACACACACACACACACACACACACACACACACACACACACACACACACACACACACACACACACACACACACACACACACACACACACACACACACACACACACACACACACACACACACACACACACACACACACACACACACACACACACACACACACACACACACACACACACACACACACACACACACACACACACACCCACACACACACACACACACACACACACACACACACACACACACACACACACACACACACACACACACACACACACACACACACACACACACACACACACACACACACACACACACACACACACACACACACACACACACACACACACACACACACACACACACACACACACACACACACACACACACACACACACACACACACACACACACACACACACACACACACACACACACACACACACACACACACACACACACACACACACACACACACACACACACACACACACACACACACACACACACACACACACACACACACACACACACACACACACACACACACACACACACACACACACACACACACACACACACACACACACACACACACACACACACACACACACACACACACACACACACACACACACACACACACACACACACACACACACACACACACACACACACACACACACACACACACACACACACACACACACACACACACACACACACACACACACACACACACACACACACACACACACACACACACACACACACACACACACACACACACACACACACACACACACACACACACACACACACACACACACACACACACACACACACACACACACACACACACACACACACACACACACACACACACACACACACACACACACACACACACACACACACACACACACACACACACACACACACACACACACACACACACACACACACACACACACACACACACACACACACACACACACACACACACACACACACACACACACACACACACACACACACACACACACACACACACACACACACACACACACACACACACACACACACACACACACACACACACACACACACACACACACACACACACACACACACACACACACACACACACACACACACACACACACACACACACACACACACACACACACACACACACACACACACACACACACACACACACACACACACACACACACACACACACACACACACACACACACACACACACACACACACACACACACACACACACACACACACACACACACACACACACACACACACACACACACACACACACACACACACACACACACACACACACACACACACACACACACACACACACACACACACACACACACACACACACACACACACACACACACACACACACACACACACACACACACACACACACACACACACACACACACACACACACACACACACACACACACACACACACACACACACACACACACACACACACACACACACACACACACACACACACACACACACACACACACACACACACACACACACACACACACACACACACACACACACACACACACACACACACACACACACACACACACACACACACACACACACACACACACACACACACACACACACACACACACACACAACAAACAACCATTGTTCATTTTTGTAACCACAACCGCTGCACCTGGTATTATTAACACGTTACCTTTTGTAACCTTGTTAAGTTCCTCCCCTTCTCTTTTTAACTATCAAAGAAATACCGCTGCATCTGGTACTAGAACGTGACCTTCTGTGACTTTCATAATGTAAGTCTCCCCCTTCTCTTTAAACGATCAAAGACATTCCGCTGCCCTTGGTCCTGGAATTAACACGTGACCTTTTGTGACCTTGATAATATAAGGCTCTCCCCTTCTCTTTTTAACTATCAAAGACATACCGCTGCACCTAGTCCTGGCATTAACACGTGACTTGCATATTAATTACCTCATTAACAACCACCAACATGTGACCTGCATATTAATTGCTAATTAATGACGTCACTTCCTGTCTCCGGACCCGCATAGCTATACTACTATGCGTGAACAAATTTTTTGCCAAGAATTTCTGTCGGAGCAAAACGAAAACAAAACTATGCTAACCTGTCAAAACCCAAACTAAATAAAGTGCACGACTGGGTCGTACGAACTTGCTCTAATGTGTTAAAATGGTCTTATGTGCTTGAGATTTTGGGAAAAAAGCGTTGAAAAAATCATATGAAATTTTATAAATCACTTAAAAATCAATAGCTAAACCGTTTTTTGGAGAAAATGAAGTAAGCCATCAGGTTTCTTTTACTTTTTTGAATTTTTACGCAAAAAAATTTTCAAAATCGTTGGAGCAGTTTTTTTTCAAAAACCAGTTTTTTTTGAAAAACTTTTCGAAAATATATTCCAAATTTTTTTTGAGTATGCCAACGTCTAGCACTTTGTAGTTTTTATCAGAAAAATAAAATTAAAAAATTATAGATTAAACCGTTTTTGGAAAAAACTAAAATTAAAAAAAAATTTTGAAACTTCTTAAAAAAACTCAAAAAAACTGTTTTTGAAAATTTTTCGAAATTATATTATTTCTTTTATAAGAGGGCTTATACATTAAAAGTTTCATCGAAATCTGTCAAGTGGCTTACGAGAAAACCGGATTTCAAAAAACCGGTCCTATGGGAGGTACCGTTATAAGACTTTTCCCGAAAAATCTATTCAAACCAAAACATAAAGTTTGCACAGAAAACACAATTCAGAAAGTTTTATCAAAATCGTAGGAGCCGTTTTTGAGAAAAATTAATTTTTCACAAAAAATCGATGGCAGGTACCGTTAGTTTTAGAGCTAGAATGCTAATTCGAAAAACCCCTCTGTAGGACGTCATAATAATACTATGTACCAAGTTTGAAGCAAATCGGTCCAGCCGTTTAGGCTGTAGGTAACTATACAGACAGACAGACACACGGACAGACAGACAGACAGACAGAATTGTCGGACCCACTTTTTTCGACTTCTCTATCATCGTAATGTCATGTTTGATTGTTAGAATTTTTTTTTTTTTTTTTTTTCTTACGAATGCATAACTTGCCTTATAGTACCTATAATCGCAAGTAAAAATGGACTTGATAGCACTGCAACGCAATTCACCGGGGTGCGTTAAAAGAGTGCGTAGAAACATTCGGTCGGAAAAATACCGCAAAAACTTTCGGAATCGTACAAAATGTTAGCATTTTTCGTTCCGACGGATACATCGATAGGGCCGATTAAATTATGTTTCGTACCGAATACTTTCGTTCCGAAGTCAAGTATCGAAATAAATGTAAATTAAAATGTTTATAAAATTAAAATTGCCAATCAAGTGTTACATTGTGTGTACAAATCAGTAAGCAAAGACGATTCCGATTTTTCAGAACCTTGTTCATTATGTAGTTTATTGCCACATACGATTATTGCGTCGTGTAATCAAGTTGAAAATCATTCTTTGCCCTACATATTTGCAATTCATCTAATTGAAGAAAAAGGTGATACAAATGACATTAATCCAAAATTGAATTCTGAATATAAGAAACAAATAAATGGTATTATTCATTCCAAATATTTTAGATGTCAATAACATTTCTGCTGTTGAGAATAATTTTTCAATGAAACTTCATCTTACTTCCAGTATTCCGATACGTTTTCCTCCACGGAGATTATCTTTTTCTGACAAGAAAATTGTTAATAAGCAAGTTAAAGAGTTATTAGAAAGAGGAATAATTAGACCGGTGAATCACCTTACGCTTTCCCAATAGTTTTAGTTCCGAAAAAAAGATAATGAAAATCCATTGTGTGTTGATTATCGACCACTTAATAAAGTTCTGGTCCGTGATAGTTTCCCCATTCCTGTGATTGATGATTGTTTGGAAAAATCGGATGGAAAGAAATACTTTTCTATTCTGGACCTGAGAAATGGTTTTCATCATATCCCAATCGATGAAGATTCAATACATATTACTGCTCTTGTTACCCCTGATGGTCATTTAGAATACACTAGGTTACCATTTGGTATTAAATAAAATGCACGATTGGGTCGCACGTACTTCCTCTGTGGGTGCAATAGTACGATGAAAACAAACTTTTCGTTCAATGAGAACAACTCATTTTTGAAAAATTTGGTTAAACCTAAAAAAATTTGACTGAAACTGAAAAAACCGATATACGGGAGCTAACGTTAAGAAACCTTTAATATTTAAAATTAAGACGTTAACTTTTGGGTGTTATAAATGATACAAATGTCCACTTATGGCCAAATTAATAATACTGTTAAAAGCAATTTCCGCTATTATCATGTATATCCAAAAACTAAAAATGCAGTTTTGTTTGAAGTATTCTATGTATGTTACATACAAAGTTTCATAAAAATCGGGGGAGCCTTTTTTGAGTGAATTAGAAGAAATGAAAAAATTGGCCAACATCTAGTGGCTCTTTGTATAGGAACCACCATTTAAAAAAGAGAAACTGAAAAAAATCAATGCCATCTGATAGGAAGCTATAAGGAACTATACCAAACAAAGTTTGAGTAAATTCGATGCAACCGTTGACAACTTATGGCCATTTGAAAAAAAGCCGTTAAGAGCAGATCTCCGTTATTGGCATTTTTAGCCAAAAACTAAAAAGGCAGTTCTCTTAAAAACACTAAAAGAATATAACACACAAAGTTTAATCAAAATCGTTAGAGCCATTTTCGAGAAAATTAGAAAAAACCAAAAAAAGTTGGCTAAAACTCAACGTTTCGTTGTATGGAAGCCACCGTTTAGAAAGGCTTCAGTGAAAAATTTACTAAACCATCCTATAGAACACTGTGAAAAACTATGTCAAACAAAATTTGAGTCAATTCAATCAAGCCGTTGTGAACTTATGGCTATTTGAAAAAAAGCCGTTAAAACCTGATTTTCGTTACGACCATTTGAGCCAAAAATAAAAAACGCAGTTTTGTTAGAAATGCTTAAAGTTAGCTAAATTTTAAGTTTATTCAAAATTGTTAGAGCCGTTTTCGAGAAAATCCAAATTGAAAAAAACCGTTACTTGAAAGGTACAAGTTTGAGCCGGGCTAAGACGAAATAAAAAAAATGTCGACAACCGTTTTTCTTGAAACTGCTATATATCAAGTTTGAAGAAAATCCGTCAAGCCGTTTAGACTGTAGCATGACGTGAAAAGCGCACAGACGCACATACGCACATCCGCACAGACAGACCGACGGACGGTATGGCGAAAACCACTTTTTTGGGCTTCTCTATCATCGTAATGTCATGTTTGATTAAAACCTCGATTTTTTTTTCTGCACGAAACCAATACTTGCCCTATAGAGCAAGTAAAAAGGTCCTGCATATTTTCAGATGTTTATGATATTTGTATTACGTGAATTTATTGATGAAGGTTCAGTTGTTGTATATTTTGATGACATAACATTAGCTACCGTTACTGTTAAGGAGCATATTGCATTGATTAATCGAGTTTTACGTCGCATTGCTGAATTCCGACTAGAAATTAAGCCCAGTAAATGTAAATTTTGTTATGAAGAAATTAAATATCTTGGTTTTACTGTTAATGCAAAAGGCATACAGCCTAATAATCATCATTTGACTGCAATTAAGCACCTTCCGATTCCGAAAAATGTTAAGGATCTACAAAAATCTTTGGGTTTTGGTTTATTTTCTTATTTCCGACGGTTTTTTCCGTCGTTTTCAACCATTGCAAAACCGTTTAGAGATTTGACTAAACCAAATGTTCTGTTCAGATTTGACAAAAATTGTGTTGAAATTTTAGAATTCTATGTAATAAATTGGTGACGAGTCCTTTGTTGGCCATATTCAGTCCGGATAGAGAGACAGCATTGCATTGTGATGCTAGTGCTCTTGGGTATGGCGGTATTCTATTGCAGCGACAGGATGATGGTAAATTTGATCCGGTTGCATATTTTTCAAAGACAACTAAGGTAAGGTGGGGTAAGTGCGGCCCATAAAAACAAAAGTTTAGCTATAAACCCATGTCAAAAACTGAGTTTTTGAAATCGGTACTACCCGATGGTATTGCCTTAAAGCTTTGTTTATTGCGGTAAGTATAAAAGATATTTTGTTGTTTATTCAAAACCTTATACATTTTTTATAAATAAAAAACAAAAAAAAAGTCCCATAGATTGCACTTCCTCTTAATTTGGGGTAAGTGCATACCATACAGGAAAACTTTTTTGTTTTTTGCTTGAATTATTTGTTGTAAAGGGCAATAAATAAGGAGTATTTTTTCTATTCAACATTGCTTTTAGTTTTGAGATATCTTTATAAATTCCCAAATTACAAACCTTTTCACGTGGCTCCAAGCCCTTAAAAATAAAATTAGTAAAAAAAAAAAAACAGTCTCAAATTCACAGTTAAAAGTTGTATTCACTAAAAGGTCTCGGTAGACGTACACTATCTTAATAAAAAAAAATAAAAATATTATATAATCATCATCCAATATATTTTTTCCACGAAATATTAAATGGGGGCTTTTAACCGTTTGCAATGCATGCCATTAGAACTGTTATGTTCCTCCCTTCCAGGTCAACTTATTTCCTAGTATAATTCCTCATTTTAGTCTGTAAGAATTAAAATAAATAATACATTAAATCAAAGCTACTCAGATGTAAAAATACTGGGGTAAGTGCATATTCAAAAATGCACTTACCCCGGGCTTCAGTTATGCACTTCCCCTACACAGTATTTTGATGGGGCAAGTGCATACCATGGTCAAAAACGTATCTATAAAAGTAAATCACCAAAACTGAATACGTGATCATATTGAACAACATTTAAACAAAATACTAACCGCTTTTTTTTTCTTAAAATTTAACAACAATCGGATTTAACTTTACACACAGCTAACTTCGAAGGCGACCAGTGTCGATCAAGTACTCGTCGGGAGCGGTCGTATTGCTAACTCTGTGCGCGTGTGTCCCCCAAAAATATATGTAGGTATATATAAAAAAAAAAAAAAAAATTAAAAAAAAAAATAGACCAAACCAAAAAATCTCACATACAATTTACATACAAATTAAAATCAATAATTTTACAATACCCAAAATTCGCAAAATCAAATAAGCCAGTGACAAATAAAATAAAGTGCACGACTGGGTCGTACGAACTTGCTCTAATGTGTTAAAATGGTCTTGGGTGCTTGAGATTTTGGGAAAAAAGCGTTGAAAAAATCATATGAAATTATATAAATCACTTAAAAATCAATACCTAGACCGTTTTTTGGAGAAAATGAGGTAAGCCATCAGGTTTCTTTTACGTTTTTGAATTTTTATGAAAAAAAATTTTCAAAATCGTTGGACCAGTTTTTTCAAAAAACAGTTTTTTTGAAAAACTTTTCGAAAATATATTCCAAAATTTTTTTGAGTATGCTACCACTTTGTAGTTTTTATCAGAAAAATAAAATTTAAAAAATTATGGATTAAACCGTTTTTGGAAAAAACTAAAATTAAAAAAAAATTTTGAAACTTTTTTAAAAAACTCAAAAAAACTTTTTTTGAAAATTTTTCGAAATTATATTATTTCTTTTATAAGAGGGCTTCTACATTAAAAGTTTCATCGAAATTCGTCAAGTGGCTTACGAGAAAATCGGATTTCAAAAAACCGGTCCTATGGGAGGTACCGTTATAAGACTTTTCCCGAAAAATCTATTCCAACCAAAACATAAAGTTTGCACAGAAAACACAATTCAGAAAGTTTTATCAAAATCGTAGGAGCCGTTTTTGAGAAAAATTAATTTTTCACAAAAAATCGTATGGCAGGTACCGTTAGTTTTAGAGCTAGAATGCTAATTCCAAAAACTCCTCTGTAGGACGTCATAATAATACTATGTACCAAGTTTGATGCAAATCGGTCCAGCCGTTTAGGCTGTAGGTAACTATACAGACAGACAGACACACGGACAGACAGAATTGTCGGACCCACTTTTTTCGACTTCTCTATCATCGTAATGTCATGTTTGATTGTTAGATTTTTTTTTTTTTTTATACGAATGCATAACTTGCCTTATAGTAGGTTCCTATAATCGCAAGTAAAATTAAAGAAAAGAAAAACCAAAACCTCGCTCGTAGTCGCAGCACAGCCACCGACACCACCAATCCTCTCCACCCGAGCCCACCTTTAACTGTTGCTTTCTATGCACTGCAACCTGCAAGCCTCTTGTGAGGCTTATCGCAAGAGGATTGCAGTGTATGGGTAAGTAGCATTTGTCGAATAGTTCTATTGTGTTGTTTATACCTATACACTATCCCACGGGAACCATACATTTTACCGGGATAAAAAGTAGCCAATATGCTATTCCAGACTATATATATTAATATATATGTATATTAATATCGTGTATGTAGATATGTATATTAATTTCGTGTGAAAATTGTCTTAAGCGGCATATACACTGGTCAAAATCTCATCAAGCATGTGAGAATGTGTGCGTTATGATTGATGAAGAATCCAAAATTTTTGATTTTTCTTCAAGCATTCAACGTATACATATTGCACACACTCTCCCATGCTTGATGAGATTTAGACCAGTGTCAGCTCATTTTGCGACAAGTTCTACGTTGCCTGCAAGCAACAATGCCCCTCCTGTACTTGAGAACGTTAATTCTTCTATGGGACAGGTATTTTTCCGCACTCGTACAGTAGCAAGAGTACTTTAAGATCTAGATATACACAAATCCGCTGGCCCGGATGATATATTCCTCTGAAGAAGTGTTCTTCGTCGCTGGCAAAACCACTGCGTAAGCTTTTTCATCGCTCCTATCGTTCAGGAATCTTTCCTAGTAGATGGAAAACAGCATTTTTCCAGCCCGTCCCAAAGAAAGGTGACTCCTCCTCCCCCTCCGCCTACCGACCAATTGCACTTACGTCCCTTCTTTCTAAGGTCATGGAAACGCTGATAAATCGTCAGCTCAAGAAATATCTTGAAGATCGGGAGCTTTTAAATGACCGGCAATACGGCTTTCGCAGCAATCGTTCCACTGGTGATCTGATGGCTTATCTCACCGAACAGTGGAACAAATCTTTGCATCGCTTTGGCGAAAGCAAGACTATTGCGCTTGATATTTCAAAGGCATTTGAAAGAGTTTGACATGAAGCTCTTTTATCGAAAATGCGTGCAATTGGAATCGATGATACTCTTATTCGTTGGATTAGAAGCTATCTTCTGGACCGTTCATTACAAATTGTATTAGACGGTTTCAAGTCTGATCTCCACAAAAATGCTGGTGTGCCCCAGGGCTCCCTTCTGTATCCGACTCTCTTTCTCATTTTTATAAATGATCTCTTGTCTGTGACTTCTAATCCATTAAATTGTTTTGCTGACGACTCAACCCTCAGCTTTTCGTATACGTTTGATAATTCACGGCCTTCGCCTTTGTGAAATCGTGTGGAGTTTAATGTGTCGAAAATTCAATGCTGTCTTTTGTCGTTAAAGCTAAACATACCCCTTATGCCATTATCCATGAATGGTACTTGCATCGAGGAGGCCGAAAAGCTATCAGTACTCGGTATGTGTATCAGTGACAACCTTCGTTGGAATGATCATATACTTGAGATTGCCAAGAATGCTGCAAGATGCTTAGGCTTTCTTAATAGATGCAAGAAATTTTTCACCCCTTCTGATCTGGCTACAATTTACAAAGCGTTTATACGCCCTAAACTCGAGTATAGCTCCCATCTCTGGGCAGGTGCTTCTCAAACTTTTCTTCACCTGCTCGACAGAGTTCAGAAAAAAGCGCTTAAATTAATAGAAGAGACAAACATTATGGAAACATTTCCATCACTTCGAACATCGTCGAAATGTTTCATGTCTTTCTTTATTTTACAGGTTCTTTTACAAAAAATGCTCACTTGAGGTAGCCAGCTGCGTTTCACCCCTTAAACATTCCCCCCGTAACACTCGTCTTGCTAGGAACGCTCATCAGTTAACACTTGATCCCAATTTCGGACGTACCTTGAAATATATTGATTCTTTCTTTAGCCGTACAACACGAATGTGGAATCTATTGCCTGGCACAATTTTTCCTTACCATTTTGATCTGCAGACATTCAAGATCAAAGTTCATCGACACCTCCTTTCTCTTCCTCCCTAAATTCCTATTGCTCACGCTGTGACTTATCATTAAAAGGGCTATAACAAACCCCTTGAGTGCGTGTGCATTATAAAAAAAAAAAAACTGATTTTTAAATGTCAAAAATAAATAAAGAAAAACATAATGTCAGTTCTGCCAAATATTTGTTTTATAAAGATAACATATTAAGCGTCCGTGTTCATAAATAAAACTTTTTTTCAATTAAACTTTGGACTTACCCCGGATATGCACCTACCCCACCTTACCTTACTGGTTCTGAATCGAAATTCCATAGCTATGAGCTCGAAACTTTGGCAATAATTTACTCTTTAGAAAAGCTTCATAATTATATAGATGGTATTCCATTCCGAATTATCACAGATTGTGATTCATTGGCGTTAACTTTGGAAAGACAGAAATCTGTTCCACGCTTAGCCAGATGGGCACTTTAACTGGAACAATATGAGTATTCCATTCATCATCGAAGTGGTACGTTGATGGGACATGTGGATGCATTAAGTCCAATTTCCATTAAGACAAATGAGAATAAAGATCAAATAATTTCCGTTATTGATTCCGATAATATTGACTTACAATTGCACATTACCCAAAATAGGGATGATAAAATTGTTCAGTTAAGAAATCGATTGGGAGTGACTACTGTGGCAAAGTTCGTACTAAAAAATGGGCTTGTTTATAGAAAGATCGAACCAGACAGATTGCTCTTATATGTTCCTAGTGAAATGGAAAGTAATGTCATCCGATCCGCACATGAAAAATATGTCATTTAGGAGTAGACAAATGTGTTGATCAAATTAAAATGAATTATTGGTTTCCGAAAATGAGGAAAAAGGTTGAAATATTCATTAAAAATTGCCTTAAGTGTATTATGTTTTCTACTCCGGCTCAATGTAGAAATCGAACATTGCATTTTCAGACCTTTTCCGCGTATTCGCTCTAAGCGTAAGCATATTTTAGTTGTGGTAGATGCATTCACGAGACATATTAAATTATATGCAGTGAACTCGACAAGCACAAAGGAGGTTTGTGCATCTCTTGATAAATATTTTGAATATTATAGTCGTCCCAGACGAATTGTTAGCGACAAAGGATCATGTTTTACGTTTTTAGAGTTCAGCGCTTATCTCATTAAAAACAACTTTGAACATGTTAAAATTGCTACGGGCTCAGCTCAGGCAAATGGACAAGTAGAGCGAGTTAACAGAGTACTAAAATCAATGTTAGCTAAGTTATCTGAGCTCATCCAGCATTCTAACTGGACAAAAATGCTCACGAAAGTTGAGTTTGCTATTAATAATACCGTCCATTCGTCCACTGGACAGCTGCCATTTAAATTGTTGTGTGGAATTCAACAAAGAGGGATAGAAGTTGATGTCCTTGCTGAATATCTTGATGAGAAATTTGAATCCGATATACGAGATCTGGATCAAATCCGTGTTAATGCTTCTAAATGTATTGAATGTTCTCAGAAGCAGAAGCGTATAATTCCGAATTGATTGCAAGAAATTTCCGACCGCCGATTGTATTTTCAGAAGGTGATTTTGTTGTAAGTAGGAATATCGACACTAATATTGGAACGAATAAAAATTTTTCACCAAAATTTAAAGGTCCATATAAAATACATAGGGTGCTTCCGAATGATAGATATGTGATTAGAGACATAGAAAATTGTCAGATGACACAGCTTCCATACGACGGTATAGTTGAAGCTTCTCGTATGCAAAGATGGGCTGATTGGCGAAATGAACACGGTATGGAATCGGATTCTGAATAAGAAAAGCAACATTTATTTAATTATGGATTTTTTTAGTATTTTTTTAATCTTATTTATTTATTAGTTTTTTGTACTGTAAAAATTGTAAAATTGTTTTGAATTTAACTGATCAAGACGATCTGGTGTCAGGATGGATGAGTTGTAATAACATTTTTTACTTGTTATTATTCAACTTGTTGTTCTATTTAAAATCATATTTTTTATTTCAAAGAAAAATCTAAAATCAACAAATTAATGTAAAATAAATATATGATTATTATTAGAGATTTCAAAGTCGGAACAAATAAATAAAGTTCATTTATAAAAATAAAAGTACATACATATATTACAATTCTATATTTTTTTGGGAAAGTGTAGGGGAGAGTGGGGCACATTTGAACACTTTTTGCTTTCAAAGCTGACAAAACCTTATGTATTTGATTTACTGGTCTGTAAGTTTTACTCACATGAAATATTGATATTGAACTTCGATTTTAAATAATATTTGGTTAATTAAACGAAATAGATTAGATGGAATAGATTTTCCAAGAAAAGATTTATAACGGTACCTAACCTATAGCTCGTACCAAATCACTTGGCCATTCTACTGCGCAGCTCTCTTTAAATTTCTCTTTTCATCATTTGAATTTTTGAAAGATACACAAATAAAATGCACGACTGGGTCGCACGAACTTGCTCTTATGATAAGCAATTGCGTAGTGGCTGCATATATGGATATTAAAAAAAATTAAATAATTTCGAAAATTCATTTATTTTTTAAATTAGTTTAAGAGTTTTCTCGGAAAAACTAAGTATGCAATTAAATTTCAAAGCTATACGGCCATCTAGGAAAAAAAATGTTGAAAATCGTTGGACCAGTTTTTTTTTTAAAAGGTTATTTTTGAAAAACTTTTTCAAAAAATATTTTGAAATTTATTTGAGTATGCAAATATATGGCAATCTGTAGTTTACATTTGAAAAATAATTTAAAAAAAAATCAATGTACCCGTTTCCAACATATTTCGAAAACCAAAAATTTTTTTGAAAAAATTATAAAAAATCAAAAAAAAAAGTTTTTGAAAATTTTGAAATGCCATATTAATAAAATTATGAATGACTTCCTGTGGCCAAAATTTTATTGAAATCGAATGTATAGTTTACGAGAAAATTTGATTTGAAAATATTGGTTCTATGAGAGGTACCGTTATTAGACAAATTTTGAAAAAAAAAATTTGAACCAAAAGATAGATTTTCTTGCAAAAATAGCATTCTGAAAGTTTTATCAAAATCGTTAGAGCCGTTTTTGAGAAAATCAATTTTTGTCTTCAAGATTGTATGGCAGGTGCCGTTATTTTTGGACCTAGAACAAAAATAAAAAATACGTTCCGAGGGACGGCCAAATAAATCCTAAATACCAAATTTGAAGCAAATCGGCCCACCCGTTCAGCCTCCAGAGGCGCGAACAGACAGACAGACAGACAGACAGACAGACAGACAGACAGACAGACAGACGGACGGAATTCCCAGACCCACTTTTTTCGACTTCTCCATCATCGTAATGTCATGTGTGATTGTTATCTCAAATTTTTTTTTCTGCACGAATCCATAACTTGCCTTATAGTACCTATAATCGCAAGTAAAAAATACGAAAAAAAGAAAAGAAGTTGTGCATTCCGCGCGAGGGACGTCTTTATTTTCGCTGTTGCTAAGACCCTGACCAAAAACTAGGGTGACTTTTCTTTATAGCTTCGCTCACAGTAAAATATAGATGAATTACCAGCGATGGACTTTCTTTTTATAAAGTATGATGATGGATTATTTTTCTTTCCTGGCTTGGTGTCTAAAAAAGTATTTCATCTCTGGTGGGATTAAAAAGAAAGATTTTTAGGTATAAATTCTACTTCGAAAAGATAAAATTCTGAATTTTTGTTCTATTTGGGGTTGCCTAAATTCAGCGGACTTATAATAAAATAAAATATTTTGCAAAATGCAATTGGGTTAAAAATATAAAAATACCTCTGACTTAGCATTGATTGATAAATAGTTTACCGATTATTGTTTGTTGCTTTGTTTTATGGTTTTTTGATTTGTGGTTAGCAACGGATATGTACCGCGGGCGATATGTTTGAATTTTGTCTATAGCTTTATTCTGTATGTAATATGTGACCTTTTTTGGTGGAATGTATTTTTTTGGTGTTTTTTGGGCTTCAGGTCAAAAATAAAACAAGGGTTTTGTTTGTGTCACTACGTTTCGTCCATGTCTATGGACATCTTCAGGTGAAAAAAAATAATTATCACAAAAAAGTTAATTTAAACCATTGTTTCTACAAAACGCAGAAGAAAAACAAAGTTAAACTTAGCACTTAGTTTAGTGCTTTGTTTTTCTTCTGCGTTTTGTAGAAACAATGGTTTAAATTAACTTTTTTGTGATAATTATTTTTTTTCACCTGAAGATGTCCATAGACATGGACGAAACGTAGTGACACAAACAAAAACCTTGTTTTATTTTTGACCTGAAGCCCAAAAAACACCAAAAAAAATAGCTTTATTGTTTATTTGATATATTTTTGTCCTTATTGTTTTGGAAAAATATAGTTCAGTGTTTACGAGTTTTACTAATTTTTACCTACGAGTTTTTAAGAATGAGTTTTTTTTTCAGAGCGAAAAGTTGAACCAACAGATAAATTTAAAAATAATTTACATTAATTTATTTAACTGTAAAATTATTATTATGAATTTGTATTTCAAAAATAAATATAAAGCATAATAATAAAATATTCATAATATTAATAATATAAAAAACAACAATATAGTTTAAATATAAATTCTTCATTTTACATTGTATATTAAATTTTAAGAACTAATGGCGGTTTCATAGTCGGTTGAGGAATCGTCAACTGGATTTATTATAATTGAATGCGATATTGTGTCCCACATCTGGTCATAAGACAAGTATTCTTCCTCAGCTCTTATAGCTTTTTCACAGTTGGTTGAAATATCCAAAAAGCCAAAAAATATATCAAATAAACACTAAAGCCATAAAATAAGTCCCAACACATCGCCCTCAGTACATATCCGTTGCTAAGCCGCAAATCATAAAACCATAAAACATAGAAACAAACAATAATCCCCAAGCTATTTATCAGTGACTGACTCGAAAAATGATGAGTGTGATAAGTAGTCACTGGCGCACTTTTATGACAAGAGCGTCAGTGTACTGACCCTGTCCCATCACTGGCAACACACGAAATTTCTCGTTGTGCCAGTGAAAAAACCCCGTCAGTAAACTGACCTGTTTTTGGATATTTTGTTTGAAAAATTTCCAGTACCGTATTTTTTGGAAGTTTTGAAAAAAACTTTTTTACCAACTTTTTTGATTTTTTAGAACTGGCATTTTCTAGAATATGCATTTTTGAAGTCGCTAGGTCGGTCGCTTAGTTTAGCAAGTCATGTTTAAAGATGTCAACTTTGATGCCTCTAGCACGTCTAGTTTAGCCGCAAATCGCGTTTAAAGATAAAAGTCGATTTTTCATATAATGCGATGCATCAATTGGAAGGTGGCATAGCCATTTTCTAGATCACGAATATGCATTTTGAAGTCACTAGGCCGCTTAGTTTAACCGCAAGTCAAGTTTAAAGATGTCAACTGAAAAAAATTATCTTTTCATAAATAATTTTGTGTTAAGGGTGGGTCTCCCATGTAAATGTAGGGTAGTGCGTGCATAAAACTTAATATATCTCCTACATTTGAAAAGATATTTTAATGAATTAAAATTTATTAATTAGTCAACAAGTCTGAGCAGATATGCTTATTATCAAATAATTATTTAGCATGATATTTATACTTTCAAAACATGAAAACTATAAATTTTCGTATAATTAAGAAACAAATTATTCTGTCTTATTAATTATTTTCCTCTTTTAAGTATTTTTTAATTTTTTTGGCTTCAGTTTCTTAATCAGAAAAAATAAGTTCTATTTGCTATTGAAACCAAATGTTTTTTTTTTATATATATATAATAAAATTGAGGTCAACCAAGGGGTCTTTTTTTTCTTTAGACAAGCGCAGTTTTTAAAATGTTCAACCAAATCGACCAAGATATTTTTTTTTAATATCATTGAAACTAGATGCTATGATGAACATCGATAAATATTTACTTTTTTTTAATTTACCGGTCTAGGAAGACCCAAAACAAAAAATATCATATTTTTCATATCTTATGCTTTGTAAACCGCTTATTTATTTCAATTTAGGTAAACAAATAATTATAATAATATTTGTTTAGTTTGGAAGTATGCTATTGAAACATTTTATTTTTTTCTATTTTTTTATGTGCTTTAAATTGCAATTTAATATGTCAACATACTCACTCGTTTCTTTAAGTAGGGAAAGCTTTTATCGTTTTGTTATTATTTTTCTATTTCTTTTTGGAATTTTTTCTTTTTGTATCAATTTAAAGAAAAATTATATCATTTGAAATCACTTCACTATCTTATTTTAAAAAAGTATCTTTTTTACCTTTTTTGAACAAAAATTTCAGACTTTTAAAGTTGTAGTTCACGAAATTATCACCACCATTAATGGCGTTAACGTAGATCCTCTTTTATTGCAACCTCTTTGTAAGAGAGTATTTCTCATTTTTGTTTGATTTTTTCTTGGTTTGTTTTTGGTTTTTCCTTTTCTCTTATGAGGATTTGAAATTTGAATACCAAAACAAAAATCAGCTGTCCTGTTCATAAGATCATTGTGCCTTGCATTTTTGAATGATTTGGACAATTTTGGTGATAAATCGATAGATGATTTTTAATTTGTGGTTATAAAAATTTATTGGTGCTATTTTTTATGACTAAAAAGAGTCTCGTGATTGTGACACATTAAAATTTTGATTAGTGCTGCTCACATTAAACGAAAAAAAAAAACAAACAATATACACAGTTTTTCCAATCTGAGTGAAAAAAAAACATTTAAAAAGTTATGCCTCGTAAGGTAAAAAATGCATCCCAGATATTTGGGCTGAAAAAAAGGAAATATCCCTTTCAAAAAGTTAATAAAAGGTAACACTTTGCTTATATTATGTACTAGCTTTTGCCCGCTACTTCGTACGCGTGGATTTTAGAATAAAGTAGGTATCTCAGTATATATTTTGTTTAAGCACAACCGGTTCAAAATGGGGGGTATGCGTGGTATGAAAGCTATAAAGTCAGCTCTACAGCCGTAAGGTTTTTGGCTTCTGTATAATATTATTTCGAAGTATCATAACGGTTTAAATTGTAAAGTTGGAGGGTTAGGTTCTGAAGCAATATACGAATATACCTAATTGGAATGCCCACTTTCAAAACGATGCTGCGCGCCGATACTGCTATTTATGACAGCTCAGCTTCATCAGTTTTGGGCGTAAGTATTGCTCGTTCACCGTTCTTTATGGTTACATTATTTTTCGATTTCTGCTTTCGCGGAATGAGACATTGTCTATATGTTGGTAAATATCGCCATCTATGATGTTTTTGATGTAACTTCTATTCAGAACGACTAACTTATTTCTATTCATGTATACGTAGGTAAGTGTGGCGCTATTTTATTATGTAAGTGAGACGCTAACACTAACATCCTTAAAATCTTTCAATTTTGCGTTAAGTTCATTGAATAACGTTCGATTGCAGCAATATTAAAAAAACAACCAGAATTATATATTTTCCTGCGATAAAATATAGCCTATATTTTAAGTTGGCGTACTACCAATATATCTGCGAAAACCGCATTCAATTCCATGCAGTAGTTTTTGCGTGATGCGCGTACAAACATACAGACAGACAGACAGACAGACAGACAGACAGACAGACAGACAAAAATTCTAAAAACGGTTGTTTTGGCTTCTGTGGGTCTAATAGAGACTCCCCATATTAGTTTTGCATCTATATCTTCAATTTACAGACATCGACCCGTTACAATTTTATTATATGTATAGATAAATGTTTTTAGTTGTTGTTTTGAACTTTATTTTTGTGTACACAAATCGTGTGGTTAGGATAGGTAAGCGATGGGAAGGTATTTCGATGTCCTCGTCATAGGGATGCAAACGATACATCGATGTTTTTGAAACATCGATGTTTTTTGTCTAAATTATCGATGTCTGCCATCGATGTTTCGAGTCTGAAAACATCGATGTACCGATGTTATTTGTGGCGATGTTTTAACATCGATGTTTTTTCTTTTTTTTTTTTTTTGTCACACAGAATTTTATGGCTACGTGACGTCAGTTCTAAGTGAACGTTTTTTTTTAAAGCTGGAGCAATTATTACATACCAACGAAACCGTTTGACAGGGAAAAGGTTGTCCAAGTTGTTATTTTTAAATTCTGTTTTGAATAAATAAAGTACATATTTCCTTATTTCTAAATGTCTGCTTATTTCTTTTACTTTTGGGTAAAACTTAGGCACTTTATAGCTATTTTTTTAGATGACTCCATTGTATATGAAATCTATAGTAATATGGATAGCAGGATCGCCTATGGCGACACCGTGAGCCTCCAAACCTTTTTTTCAAATTTCTCGTTTTGGAGAGAAAATGTAGGTGGAAAGGTTTAAATATGTGATAATTATCAGCGACATCTATGTGTCTCCAAACCCCGTTATCTCTTACTCGTTCTCCAGACTACTATAGATTTCATATACAATGATGACTCTAAAAAATTAAGGAAAAGAGAGATGATAGATGAAAAGTCCTTAGCTTTACTTTTAGGGCTTTTCAAAAAACATCGATGTTTCGAAACATCGATGTTTTTGGGGCCGATGTTTTTAACATCGATGTTTTTTTTTGGAAACATCGATGCATCGAACCATCGATGTTTTTTTTACGATGTTTGCATCCCTACCTCGTCAACGTAGGTACCTGTTGTATGTAATATTTGTTTTTTTTTTTTTTCATTCTCGCTCCTTATATTTTTTTTCAAAAAGCACAGAATCCATTATTGTAAAAGGTGGGTGATTGATATAATTAGATTTTTCATCACCCAACAGGTAGGTACATAGCCATGCATAGAAAAATATTTTTCTTATGCGCATTGACGGGATATACATATGTTAGTCGCAGTTGCGCATAGGAATATGTGTGACCGCAATGTGTCTGCAGTGCGGTTGGTACGTGCGGAGGGAATGGGTTTTCTGCGTGAGAATGAATGAATGAATATCCGTAAATAGACCGGTATAAGCGGGTGCTGTACTCGTCGTCGTCCGTACAAGTAGGTATTCGAGTGATTTTCTAAATATCGTGTGCGAGGAGAGGTCCTTTGTCATACCGATAAATAGATATGTACTTAGGTCGGAGAAGCATTGGCCGTTGCGGTGGTACATATATAAATATAGATATCAATACACATTGTGTGTTTTCTTATTTTATGTAGAAGAAGTAGGTTCGGTTATTTTGAATAGCTTGGCAACAAAAAGTCATAGAGTCATACGGTTTTCAGTGTTGGATTTAAAATTAATGGGAGCATTGAATTCTGAGAACAAAAATAATACTTAAAGACGTAAAATTTTGAAAAAAACTAGTTTTAAAATTATTTTTTTAAATTTTTTTTTTTCAAAATTTTGAGTTTGAAAGTTATTATTTTGAAAGCGGAATAACTGATTTTAAAATTATGATGATAGAGAAGTCGAAAAAAGTTGGTCCGAAAATTCTGCCTGTCTGTTTGTCTGTCTGTATCGGCACCTACAGCCTAAGCGGCTGGACCGATTCGCTTCAAATTTGGTACATAGTATTATTATGATGTCCTACAGAAGGGTTTTTGGAATTAGCATTCTATTGCAGATGGTATGAATATTTGCAACTCAGAGTTGGGCGATTTTGCATGGTTATTAATTATGTCTCCCTGATTGCAAACATCAAAAAATAATCTTGGGCCTATATATATACTTACCTACCTACTTAGGTATGTATATGCTGCATGACTTTTCTGTTTGATTATTTCCTTATTTATTTTAATCCAAAATCCAAAAAAATGTCGACAAAAGAAAACCATTGAAAGTATGCTATTGAAACATTTTATTTTTTTCTATTTTTTTATGTGCTTTAAATTGCAATTTAATATGTCAACATACTCACTCGTTTCTTTAAGTAGGGAAAGCTTTTATCGTTTTGTTATTATTTTTCTATTTCTTTTTGGAATTTTTTCTTTTTGTATCAATTTAAAGAAAAATTATATCATTTGAAATCACTTCACTATCTTATTTTAAAAAAGTATCTTTTTTACCTTTTTTGAACAAAAATTTCAGACTTTTAAAGTTGTAGTTCACGAAATTATCACCACCATTAATGGCGTTAACGTAGATCCTCTTTTATTGCAACCTCTTTGTAAGAGAGTATTTCTCATTTTTGTTTGATTTTTTCTTGGTTTGTTTTTGGTTTTTCCTTTTCTCTTATGAGGATTTGAAATTTGAATACCAAAACAAAAATCAGCTGTCCTGTTCATAAGATCATTGTGCCTTGCATTTTTGAATGATTTGGACAATTTTGGTGATAAATCGATAGATGATTTTTAATTTGTGGTTATAAAAATTTATTGGTGCTATTTTTTATGACTAAAAAGAGTCTCGTGATTGTGACACATTAAAATTTTGATTAGTGCTGCTCACATTAAACGAAAAAAAAAAAAACAAACAATATACACAGTTTTTCCAATCTGAGTGAAAAAAAAACATTTAAAAAGTTATGCCTCGTAAGGTAAAAAATGCATCCCAGATATTTGGGCTGAAAGAAAGGAAATATCCCTTTCAAAAAGTTAATAAAAGGTAACACTTTGCTTATATTATGTACTAGCTTTTGCCCGCTACTTCGTACGCGTGGATTTTAGAATAAAGTAGGTATCTCAGTATATATTTTGTTTAAGCACAACCGGTTCAAAATGGGGGGTATGCGTGGTATGAAAGCTATAAAGTCAGCTCTACAGCCGTAAGGTTTTTGGCTTCTGTATAATATTATTTCGAAGTATCATAACGGTTTAAATTGTAAAGTTGGAGGGTTAGGTTCTGAAGCAATATACGAATATACCTAATTGGAATGCCCACTTTCAAAACGATGCTGCGCGCCGATACTGCTATTTATGACAGCTCAGCTTCATCAGTTTTGGGCGTAAGTATTGCTCGTTCACCGTTCTTTATGGTTACATTATTTTTCGATTTCTGCTTTCGCGGAATGAGACATTGTCTATATGTTGGTAAATATCGCCATCTATGATGTTTTTGATGTAACTTCTATTCAGAACGACTAACTTATTTCTATTCATGTATACGTAGGTAAGTGTGGCGCTATTTTATTATGTAAGTGAGACGCTAACACTAACATCCTTAAAATCTTTCAATTTTGCGTTAAGTTCATTGAATAACGTTCGATTGCAGCAATATTAAAAAAACAACCAGAATTATATATTTTCCTGCGATAAAATATAGCCTATATTTTAAGTTGGCGTACTACCAATATATCTGCGAAAACCGCATTCAATTCCATGCAGTAGTTTTTGCGTGATGCGCGTACAAACATACAGACAGACAGACAGACAGACAGACAGACAGACAGACAGACAAAAATTCTAAAAACGGTTGTTTTGGCTTCTGTGGGTCTAATAGAGACTCCCCATATTAGTTTTGCATCTATATCTTCAATGTACAGACATCGACCCGTTACAATTTTATTATATGTATAGATAAATGTTTTTAGTTGTTGTTTTGAACTTTATTTTTGTGTACACAAATCGTGTGGTTAGGATAGGTAAGCGATGGGAAGGTATTTCGATGTCCTCGTCAACGTAGGTACCTGTTGTATGTAATATTTGTTTTTTTTTTTTTTTCATTCTCGCTCCTTATATTTTTTTTCAAAAAGCACAGAATCCATTATTGTAAAAGGTGGGTGATTGATATAATTAGATTTTTCATCACCCAACAGGTAGGTACATAGCCATGCATAGAAAAATATTTTTCTTATGCGCATTGACGGGATATACATATGTTAGTCGCAGTTGCGCATAGGAATATGTGTGACCGCAATGTGTCTGCAGTGCGTTTGGTACGTGCGGAGGGAATGGGTTTTCTGCGTGAGAATGAATGAATGAATATCCGTAAATAGACCGGTATAAGCGGGTGCTGTACTCGTCGTCGTCCGTACAAGTAGGTATTCGAGTGATTTTCTAAATATCGTGTGCGAGGAGAGGTCCTTTGTCATACCGATAAATAGATATGTACTTAGGTCGGAGAAGCATTGGCCGTTGCGGTGGTACATATATAAATATAGATATCAATACACATTGTGTGTTTTCTTATTTTATGTAGAAGAAGTAGGTTCGGTTATTTTGAATAGCTTGGCAACAAAAAGTCATAGAGTCATACGGTTTTCAGTGTTGGATTTAAAATTAATGGGAGCATTGAATTCTGAGAACAAAAATAATACTTAAAGACGTAAAATTTTGAAAAAAACTAGTTTTAAAATTATTTTTTTAAATTTTTTTTTTTCAAAATTTTGAGTTTGAAAGTTATTATTTTGAAAGCGGAATAACTGATTTTAAAATTATGATGATAGAGAAGTCGAAAAAAGTGGGTCCGAAAATTCTGCCTGTCTGTTTGTCTGTCTGTATCGGCACCTACAGCCTAAGCGGCTGGACCGATTCGCTTCAAATTTGGTACATAGTATTATTATGATGTCCTACAGAAGGGTTTTTGGAATTAGCATTCTATTGCAGATGGTATGAATATTTGCAACTCAGAGTTGGGCGATTTTGCATGGTTATTAATTATGTCTCCCTGATTGCAAACATCAAAAAATAATCTTGGGCCTATATATATACTTACCTACCTACTTAGGTATGTATATGCTGCATGACTTTTCTGTTTGATTATTTCCTTATTTATTTTAATCCAAAATCCAAAAAAATGTCGACAAAAGAAAACCATTGAATATTTTTTTCCGAAAACAGAATGGAGTTAGGTACCTATACCTATACCTAGGTAGGTATAACTACATAAAAATAAAATGCACGACTGGGTCGCACGAACTTGCTCGAATGTGTGACAGTTGTTAAGGGACTTGAGATTTTGATAAAAATAAAATTTTCAAAATTCTTAAATAAATACTTAAACTAATTTGAGCTGAAAAAAAAGTACGCCATTTTATTTCTTGGATAAATTTGAATTTATGAGAATAAATTTATAAAAATCTGTGGAGCGGTTTTTGAGAAAAAAAAGTTTTTTCTTAAAAACTTCTTGAAAAAATTAAAAAAAAAATTAAAAAACGCCAGTTTATAGGTATTCAACAAATACATTTATTTAAAATTTTTAGAAAAAAATTTAATAAGCAGTTTTCAAAATATTAATTTTTTTAATTTTTTTTTTAAATGCTTTTAAAAATACAAAAAAATATTTTTCAAAAATATTGGTATGCAATACAAATTGAGCTACCTACACCTATATGTGTGTAAGATTTCGAAAGAATCGGTTGAGTCGTTTTCGAGTTAGTCGAAAGCAAAAAAAAGCGGTCCTATGGAAAGTACCGTTCTTAGCCATTTTTTAAAACTTTTTTTTCAGCCATATGATTGGTCGTACCTAAAAAGCAACACTGATTTTTTTAAATAGAAATCGTTAGAGCTGTTTTTCAGAAAAATAAGCTTTAACGTAACGGTTGTATGGCAGGTACCGTTATTTTTTGAGCTAAGAAAAAAATTTCAATTTCCCCTCTGCACAATACCTAAAAAAGTCTATATAGGTACCAAGTTTGAAGCAATTCGGCCCACCCGTTTGGGCTGTAGGTCTCTATACATACAGACAGACAGACAGACAGACAGACATACAGACGGACAGAATTTTTAAACCATCTTTTTTCGTCTTCACTATCATTGTAATGTCATGTTTGATTGTTATCTCAAAACTTTTTTTTTCGACGAATGCATAACTTGCCTTATAGTACCTATAATCGCAAGTAAAAAGTAACAATGTTTGAATAATAATAGGTACAGTAAAATCTCGAAAACATGAACGGTTCTAAAACATGAACAATTCGGAAAGATGAACGCTTTTCCCGTGTGACAATCTACCAGTTTAAAAAAACGGTCTAAATAAGTCCGTTTTCTTATTTCTCATCAATGACTTTTGTATGAATTTAAGTTGTTTTAATTTTTTTTTTAAATAAAATGATTTGTTAACAAATAGATGCAATATTTGTATGTATAGCTTTATGTTTTTCCTAAACTAATGCTCGATGCTTGGAAAGATGAACAATTCGAAAAGATGAACGGAGTCTGTTTTATATCTGTTCATCTTTTCGAGATTCTACTGTATATAGCTAGGTACTCAAATTATTCTTTTCCCTTTGCAATAAACCCATAAGCAATTTTAAAACAGGTCAAATAGTTATATTGACCTACCTCACACTTTTGTTACATGCAACTAAAAAAAAAAAAAAAACAATATCAATGTACCTACCTACATATACCTACATTAAATATAATGTAACGTTTACCTATCTATGCATGTTCATTTTATGTGTCCTGACTCCTGAGTCCTGACCTTCATCAAGATTTCGATCGAGTCCCAAACGAGTTCACATTTTTTTGTTACTGTTATGGCAGCAACAGCAAGTAAAATATGAAAAAAAACAACAACAAAACGAAAATAGAAAAAAATTACCCACATTTAGCTATTAGCTACTGTGTTTTGAAAAAAAAATTGAAAAAAAATCCCTTCACCCTTCCATACAGAGAGAAAAAAACTTGTCATCGCATTACTAAATCAAAGCGAAAGGACAACAACGAAACCCACAGAAAGACACACACAAAAAGTATCCCCTACTAAAACGTCCAATGCCAATCACTATTCCACTAATCTTTTCCCTCTGCTTTCCTTTCCACTGCCTGTACCTCCTCTACTACTGTGGCTGCAGCCGGCGGTGCGCGCCACCACCGCACCGCGACCGCACCGTACCGCTTTGAGAATAATAATTATTGTGAGTTCACTGCGACTGCGGAAGATCACAAAATTATTTTGAAAAGAGAACAAGAGTAAATGAGTTGAGTATACCAAAAACAATATAACGAAGAGAAAAGAATATCGCACTACCACATAGAACACAATTTACAGGGCGTTTAAGTTCTGTTCTGAGGTAGACCCACCCTTAAGCAAAACAAAAACCGGCAGCTTGCATTTTCCACCTCAAACAAATAAAAAAAAAACAAGGAACCAGTCAGTCAGTGTGATAGCAAAACTGCTCACTGATCCGATTTCACGTAAATTTCACCGACGCCACTTACCAGTTGTGTGCCAGTGAAGCATGTGTCAGTGTAGTGTGATAGTCAGTTTTTTAGGCGTCAGTTCACTGACCAACTCGGAGAAAATTTCACTGACTAGCATGATGTGTCCGTGAGTTTTTTGACACATTGGCACAGGCCTGCCAGGAAGTGTGATAACCTTTTTTTCTCAACTGACCACTGACGAGCAACTGCTTCACTGGTATAAAAACCACGTCAGTTTTCGTGACGTCACTGCCTGCCAGTGGTCAGTGAATCCACTGTCAGTGCGATATAGCCTTTAAATACATATAGACTGAAGAATATTTTAAGCTGCTTATTATGTGAAGCCCAACATTTTTTTTGGTGTAGAACATTAAAATAATTTAAATTGATTGTGCACAAAATGACGCATTAGTTATTGGCTTGGATCACGAAAAATGAAACTATTGGATTCCAGATTTTGTATATATTTGACTCAACTGCGTAGAAGGAGTTAAAGTAATTAATTTGTATATAACGAAGATTTAAAGCTTCAGCAACGTGATCAAAGAACTAGTCTTGAGAGGATTTTTTTGCTGAATCGAATGTATTTGAAAAAGTATCGAATGAATATGAAACAAACTTTTTTTTTATTAAGTGACCAAATTTAATAATGTATTAAATTTTTCTAGCGGAGTTACAATTTTGTGGTCTTATTGCGTTGGTGGTCAAACAGCAAAAAGGATAAGTGATACTTGCAAATTCATTACGTTATATAATTCTTATGTACTTACAAAATGATACAGTTAAATGCAAGAGAGAATACGAATATAGAGGCAAAATGATAACGAAACACAATAATAAATGTAGGGTGTAATGTCGAAGTATAGTTTAATTTTTGTCTGCAGCACATTTCACAACATTCAGCCCACCTGGAAGACTCAGGCCTTTCAGCAATGGGAAGTGAAGCAATTTTAGTGATTGGACGAGTGTAGTTTCCAAAATTTATATAAATAGTGACGACTCTCACTTGGCCATCCTTTCCAGGATGTATCTCTGAAATACGGCCAATAATCCATTTTGAAGGTGGTAAGTTCGGTTCCTCGAGCAAAACGACGTCATCTACCTAAAGATTTGGTTGAGTTTCTTACCATTTTGGTCGGTGTTGAAGTGATGTCAAATATTTCTGATGCCATCGCTTCCAGAAGCCTTGAACAAGTGTCTGTAAGGCAAACCAATTAGTTTTAATACAATTATTTGAAACATTTGATTGAGAAACTGCAACATATGGTTCCCCAATCATAAAATGAGATGGGCTTAAGGCTGTTGGTTTTCCATCTGCTACAGCCCACATTGGGCGCGAATTCAAAAGAGCCTCGATTTTAGCTAATAAAGTGTACATCTCTTCGTATGTCAATTTGTAGTCACCAATACCACGTTTTATATGAGTTTTTACGGATTTTACACCTGACCCCACAATCCTCCAAAATGAGGGGCAGAAGGGGGAATAAATTTCCACGATATATTATCCTTTGAAAGATGATCTGCCACAATGGTGTTATGATGTTGACTACACAGTTGATTGTACATTTCATCAAGTACACGCTTTGCGCCGTGAAAATTCGTGTCATTATCACTCCAAATCTTGCTTGGTTTTCCGCGACGCGCGACGAACTGGTCCAAGGCTAACAAAAAGGCATTTGTCGAGAGATCTCCTACCAATTCGAGTTGGATTCTCTTTGTTGCAAAGCAAACGAAGAAGGCGATGTAAGATTTTACGAATTTGGAATTTCGCAACCGAGATAACCGCAACGTGATTGGACCAGCATATTCACAGCCTACCTTGCTAAATGGTCTCGAAAAAACTATGCGATCCATTGGAAGGTTGCCCATTAGCTGCTGTGAATTTGAAACGCGTTGACGAAAGCAAATTACGCAATCATGAACTATTTTACGAATGAGATTTCTACATCCAAGTATATAAAAATTGGCATCAATTAATGAAAATGTTAGTGTGACTCCTGAATGTAAATATTGTCTGTGCTTGTAGGTAACTATCAGTGCTGACAAGGGATGAGTCTTACACAAAATTATAGGATGTTTTTGGTCATAGTTGAGGTGTGATTCTTGAATACGACCACCTAAACGGAGCACTCCAAAAGAATCAAGAAAAGGACAAAGGGAAACAAGTTTATTTCTTTTTTTGGCAAGGGCTTTTTCTTTTTAAGAAGACCGATTTCGAACCAGAATAGCGAACACTGAACCTTTTTAATAATAATTAGTTTGGAAAATAAAAGTTCTTTAGTAGACAGAGCTTGAAAATTACGATCAGGATATTCTCGATGATAATTATAAAGAAAATGTCGTACATATGAAATTACGCTGACTAGTTTCATCCAATTAGATGAATTTCGAATCAGTGAATCCACATGAAGACTTTAAGCTTGTAAAATTTGAAACGAATACCTTTGTCTTAGCTGTAGGTAAGCTTCTATCTTCCAACTCTTCTTTCGAAAATTCCTCAGGAACTGTCGTTGATACTGACCAAAGATTTTTGTCCAAGCTTAAAAAATGAGGTCCGTATTGAATCTTCGAGGTTCGGTTGCCAATAAATACAGACCACCTTTTCGGTAGTGCTGACAACCAATGGAGGACTATGGATAAATCCGTCCAAGCAAAAATTTGTATTTCTTTCTCCTGTAAAGAAATTTAAATTTTATTTACTAGGCGGGTTAAAAGAAGAGCTCCACAGAATTCAAGTCTGGGGAGTGAGAGTACTTTGATGGGTGCAACTTTACTTTTCCCTGCAACTAAAGATACCGATACACTTTTATCAGGGTAAACACTTCTGCAATAAATAACAGCTGCATATGCGTCCAACGAAGCGTCACAAAACCCATGAAGCTCCCAGTTTGTGTTGTTGGTCCACATCATTCTAGGGATGCTCAAAGTTTCAAGCTGGTGAAGTTCTTGATGAATTAAGTTCCAATAATTAGCGAGGTCCTCTGGAACTACTTCGTCCCAAGATAACTTTTCCTTCCAAATTTTCACGCCAACTACGACTGGTGCTAGAAATCCGATTGGATCAAAGATTCTAGATGCTTCCGAAAGTATTTGGCATTTAGTAATTGTTTTAGATCGATCCAAACATACTTTATAGGAAAAACAGTCCCTCGATGGACACCATTGCAACCCTAAAACCTTTACTGAACTCGAATCCTCAAATTCCACTGGAGAGAGTTCTCGTTCCTCCTCTGGCAGAGACAATTCTATTAGATCGGATCGTAGCCTTATCACTTCATCGATAGAATCTGCTCCAGTTATTACATCGTCTACATAAAAATCATTAAGAATAACCGAAGAAGCAAGAGGATCGAATTGCTAAAAAGGGTGCTGATGCAGTGCCATAGGTAACACTGAGGAGACGGTAATGTTTGATTGGGCTGTTAGGTGTGTTAAGCCATACTATCATTTGAAAACTAGAATGTTTTTGGGATACCCATATTTGGCGATACATTTCCTCACATCCCTGAAATTGTGTACCTATCCCGACAAAATCTAAGGCATATCGAAAATATATCGCGTTGAATTGCGGGGCCTACGAGAAGACATTCGTTTAATGAAGGACTTGCGTAGTTTTTGGCAGAGCTGTCAAAAACTACCCTTAATTTGGTAGTGCTGATATCAGTCTTAAAAACAGCATGATGCGGTAGGTAGTAGCACCTATTATTACAAGTTACGATTTCATTTGATCGCACCTCTTCCATGTGCCCTAGTGATAAATATTCATTTATAAATTTGGTGTATTGACTCTTCAGTTCAGGATTGGATGCAAATCTTTTTTCGATCGATTGTAAGCGGTTGCAAGCTAGAGCTAGAGAATTTCCGAAATTATAATTTTGATTCGACTTAAAAGGCAATTCTACAAAAAAATTTCCATCAGAATGGTGACTGTAAGTATTGACAAAGCTTTCTTCAGCTTGTTGCTCTTCTAAAGACATAAAAGGCATGTAAGACACTTCTTCCAGTCTACAAAATTTTTCGAGGTCGAAGTCTTGACTATAATCTAACTGAGTACAGAATGTAAAGAGCCCAGACATTTTTGGTTTATATTGATCAACTACAACCCAGCCGAAGATTGTGGGAATTCTTTCCGATGTCTGATCTTTTCCACGAGTTGCTGGGCCAGTAATGATGCTGAATACTATGTCTGCGCCAATTAAAAGGTCAATCACACCAGGTTCTCTGAAGCTTGGATCTGCTAGATCAAGTGAAAGCAGACTAGAATCAATGTCAATTATGGAAGACGAAGGTAATACTGATGTAAGTTTTGAAATTATAAAACACTCAACTTCAACAAAAGAAGAATTTACTCGGGAGTAAAGGTTGGTGGTAACTAGTCCATTATAGTTACTCCAGCGGAAGTTGATGCAATTCCTGTAATTGGAATTCGAGAGCGTTCGCGTTTAAGGCCCAGGCGTTGAACGGCATGTTCGGGTATAAACGAGACCTGAGAGCCTGTATCAAGCAAAATACGGACATTTTGAAACGATCCTTGACTATCTTGAATCTTGACAATTGCTGTAGGAAGAATTGTTTGAGTGTGACAAGAAGATTCAAGCGAATGATTTGAAATAATTGGAGATTCTGGCAACGATGATGAGTTTGAAGGTTGGGTATTGTTCGACGAGGAAGCTTCAATTGCTGGAGTTTGTATTGGTTGTACAAGTGAAAATTTTACCGACATTTATACGAACCGTGACCTTGACGAAGACAGTTAAAACAAATGGAATGTGTTTTGACAAAATTACGACGAGAATCAACATCTAGACCAACAAAATCAGTGCATTGTGGCAATTTGTGTTCACAATGGTATATAGGGCAAGCTTGCGTTGATTCTAAAAAAATGTGACCGAACTGATACTTAAGTCTTTTTACGTGCTGGAGCGAAAGAACCACATGTCTCAAAATTACTACAGCGAGATTGCAGGAAAATCAATTACTCATCTATCGTAGTATCTTCACGTGAGCCTACATTATCAGCCCAAGCCTGTCGTATGGTTGGGTCTACCTTTTGCATAGCAGATATATGAGCCAAGGATCGCGATGATTAGTCTGTAAGCTCCATCATTAATTTTGCGAAGTACATTTCCTGAATGAGACGACGCCGACACGGTAACGAAAGAAAGGATTCGATGAAAGCTTGAACAATCAGATTGGTTTTTTCGTATCGCGCTTCTAACCTGTCCCAATCTTGAATATAATTTTCTTCCGAACACCGCATATGTTTTAATAAACCTGCTGCGTTGCCCCGCAAAAACGATTTAAGGTATTGAAACTTTTGCGATCCGCTTAAATGGGTATTAACATCAACCAAACTCAAAAAAAGGTCTTTAAAGTCAGCCCAGTCTTCATAATTTCCATCAAATATAGGAATATTATGCGCTCTTAAATATTTTTCTCCGTACTCTTCAAGCTCAGCACCCGGGTCTTCAAAGTTTTCGTCATCCCAAAATTCGCAATTTTGATTATTTAGCGGAAGAAAATCTAGCCATGTTTGATATAATCTTTTCAACTGGATCTCAAGCTTTGCGAGAGTGATGTCTTGGGGTAATGACTGTGGGAACCCAGCTTCACGTATGTTAAGCTACCTTTTGCGTAACCACGATTAGTTTTAATTGCATTCATTGTGCACGAATTAAGTTGGCAGAACAAAAAACAAAACCAGAGAAAAAAAACTCGTGTTTGGTTCTGCCCTTCTTTCTTGGTCTTTGTTGGCGTACGATATAACTACTTTATTTTCTCGTATTTAGTGTGTTTGTCTTAATTAATTTTCAGTTTAATTACATGCACTCGACACTAAAACTATCATTATTCATGCAGCATTCATATTGCCATCATCATTGTCATATGCAACGAGTAAGTCACCCAAAACAAATTAATATAATTCGCTTAACTGTCTTACCACTCTTACGTTTTACAATGTCCAAAAAACAAAAGTTATAAGTAGACAAATTATTGTAAGATTGTTCAAACAAATTTTAATCCGGCTCGAACGACCATGAAAAAGTATCGAATGAATATGAACAAACTTTTTTTTGATTAAGTGACAAAATTTAATAATTTATTAAATTTTTCTCGCGGAGTTACAATTTTGTGGTCTTATCGCGTTGGTGGTCAAACAGCAAAAAGGATTAGTAATACCTGCAAATTCATTACGTTATATAATTCGTATGTACTTACAAAATGATACAGTTAAATGAAATGAAAAAATACGGCAGAGGTAGGGAGGTTATTATATAATTTTACAATATAGAGACAAAATGATAACGAAAAACAATATTAAATGTAGGGTGTAATGTCGAATTATAGTTTAATGTTTGTCTGCAGCACATTTCAGATTTCACAACAGTAGGAATAGAGTTGTTGTAGGGTTACAATCAATACGTAAAATTCTAATGTCGATCCCAGTTCTAAAAAGAACTCGAGTGTAGTTAGGCCGCGAAGGTGGTTGATTCCTGGCTAGTCCGTTAGAGTAACAATAAAACTATTGTTTTTTTTTTTTTTTTTTTGAAGTGGTTATATTTTTTAAGTTTATCAGTGTTAGATGTTATTTTAGGTTAGTTAATTTATTCATCGATTACTTTACACATAAGAATACAATATCTGATTTAAAAGTGTTAACTACAATGTACTTTTTCAAACGCTTTGTGTATTTCTCAAGCAACCCTATCTAGCGCCGAAGTAAAAACTGTTTTAAATAACTTTTTGAGAATTATTTTATAAATTAAAAGTTTTATGCAAATTTGTAGTTTTCGTCTGAGAAAATAATATTAAAAAAATCAATTTTCCCATTTCCAAAATGTTTCAAAAATCAATTTTTTTTTTGAAAATTATAAAAAACCAAAATAAAAACTTTTTTGAAGCTATACCTACATATACTTCTTTCGTCCGAAATTCTATTGAAATCAGAAGAACGGCTTAGGTGAAAACCTGATTTTAAAATCCCGGTTATACCGCGGGGCGGCGGCGGCGCGGTGGCGGCGTACCTACTGTAGGAACAGAATAGCAAATCGTAAAAGGGCCCTCATTCGCATGGTCTTTCTAAAGATAATGTATCTAACGCAACAAAATGTAAGTGCTTATAATGCAGTCGTGTCAATTTATTGCATTAAGTTGCCTTCAGTATGATACACAGGAACATACATAAGTGCTCAATGCTTGTTATTGTGTGACGTCACAATCTTGCATTATTAATTCATTTGCAGAAGCAATTCTGCTTTTTCAATTGATTTTCAGAATGAGAGGTTCAACAGTTAAAACCAATGGAAAGTGCTATCAGAGTTTATTTGGTCTTTAATGAAGTACACTAAGGGAAAAATGTATGAAGGTACTCAGTCAAAAAAGTTATGTGCTATTGACATAGATTTCTGCATATGCAAAAAATATGCAAGAAAATATTCTGAAAATATGTAAAATATATGCCACATATGCAAAAAATATGCAAAATATGCTTAATATATGCAATCGAATTTCACTGAAAAATTGAATTCCAATCGTAAAAATTTAAACACGAGCAATACAGAACAATATTTTTCTTGATTTAAAAACAATTAGCCAAGAGAAGCATATACATTTCCCTTGTATAACGCTTTAACATAATGTTCAATTATTCTAATTGCAAGCCCGATTTAAAACCAGAGCAAAGCTTTTGTTGTTGTTACGCAAAGCAAAGTACACCCAAGAACCGGTTTGCTTTGTTATTAATTTCATTGATTTTTTAGTCTGATTTCGTATCTGTTTGATCTTTACCGTTATTTTTCGCGAAATATCATGTAAACGAATTTAAGTTGAATGAAGTTTAATTTTCAGAAATGCCAATAAAAATCAACAAATATAAAAAAAATTTGATTTTAAAATGGTTTAACAGCCTTTCCGAAAAGTGTTTTAAAATTGATGGAAATAGTATAATTTGTACAACATGTGACAAAAAGGTGAAATGTTAATATTCAGGCTTATGCAAAACAATTTTAAATTTTTTTACGAATTTAAGAATGTGTTAATCGAAATATTTGTTTGCATAAACCTGAATGTTAAATTAAAAGTACGTTCTAATTTGTTTATGTTTTAGATTGCTTGCGAAAAAAAATTTCAATTGCAGCAACATATCGCTACTTCACTTCACAGAAGATCAAAAGCATCCAACAATAACGACGAAAATGCGCATACTTCTAGCAACAGCATCTTTTCCGAAAAATGCAACAATGAATTTAAAGTGGATTTATGTACAGCGTTGGTTGCGGGAAATATACCATGGAATGTGCTTAGCAATGCTACATTTAATCATTTTTTTAAAAAATACACAGGCCAACTAATTCCAGATGAAAGTACTCTTAGAAAGAGCTACTTAGATAAATGCTACCAGCAATCAATCCAACGAATTCGCGAAAGTATCAAAGACGAAAGCGTTTGGATATCAGTGGACGAAACAACGGACAAACAAGGACGATATGTCGCGAATTTGATTGTAGGAACATTGAGGGAAAATGGATCTTCAAGCTCATTTTTATTGTCGTGTAAACAATTAGAAGAAGTAAATAATGCATCTGTTTCTCGATTTGTGAACGACAGCATTCGTACGTTGTGGCCACAAGGGAATGAGTCAAAATTTTTGTTGCTTTTAACAGATGCCGCTGCATATTATGATCAAAGCTGGTAAAAATTTAAAAGTTTTTTATCCGAATCTCATACACGTAACTTGTTTGGCACACGGTTTAAATTTAATTGCTGAGAAAGTAAGAACATCGTTTCCGGTCGCTAATTCGTTCATATCATGTGTAAAAAAAATTTTCATAAAAGCTCCGCTCAGAGTACAACGCTACAAGCAGCTATTAAATAAGGAGTTACCACCAGAACCGATCATAACCAGGTGGGGTACATGGTTGAAGGCTTCTGTATTTTATGCAGATAACATGGAGGGAATAACAGAGGTAAGATAAACAATAACAATTTAAATATAGGATCTTTCTCAAAAAAGTTCCTCGAAATCTTGCAGTAACAAAATCCTGCATCTGAAAATCTAGCAGAATTCTCGTAGACAAAAATCCAAATATATTTAAAATCTCGCATACAAAAAAAATTTGTTCAAATTCCATAAATAATTTTTTTAGTGCGATATTTAAAAATAAAAGGTTTTAAGAGTGCGAGATTACGTAATGCGAGATTATTTAACATTTGCGGGATCTCGTTAAAAGTGGTTTTAATCTTCGGTTAAAAGTAGTGCTCCCAACTTTAGTCTAGCAATACAAAATTCAAAATTTTCGTTTTAGGTTCTTAAAACACTGAACCCAGAAGATGCTGAATGCATAAAGTTGGCAAAAGACCTCATACAAAATCCCCAACTACATCGGGATTTTATATATATAAAATCTAATTTCGAGAGAGTTGCTGACATTATTACTTCTTTGGAAGCGAAGGGTCTTTCATTAGAAAAATCAATGAATCTATTTCAGGAAGCTGAGGTTATTATTAATAACATAACTGGTGACCTTGGAGTTGACTTAAGAAAGAAATTTGAAGCAGTTTTAAAAAGAAACCCAGATTTTAATATTATTTCAAAAATAAACAATATTTTAAATTTCAACTTGGAAGATTTGTCTGGACTTGAACCCGTTAGATATGAAAATATAAGTAAATATAAATTTGCTCCAATTACTTCCTGCGACGTGGAGAGAAGCTTTTCAGCCTACAAAATGATTTTCGGAGAGAAACGTCAAAGCCTCTCAATCAACAATTTAGAAAAAATTATTGTCCTATACTGTAATACCAATTATGTTGAATAATTGTCAAGCCTTTAAATAAACCTTTAATGTCTCACAATTATTAATAAAATTTCGAGGTGTACTATACTACTAACTGAATCGCTTTTATATGTTTTATTTTTTTTATTTATTTAACATAAGAAGTTTTTGCATATTTTGCATATTTTTTACATATAGATTGCATATATTTGGCATATATTATGCATATGCATTTTATGCAAATATGCATAAAATTTAAAAATATGCACATCGCTTTCAACTTTATTTTCAATGAAACGAACTTTGGTGTCATCAGAGTTTACCTATCTTAATCCTTGAAAAATATGCAAATATGCAAAATCCGAGGTCTAATTATAATTATATATTTTGACAACATTTTTAAGAACTCAGTTCTTCTTTCAGGTTAGAGTCCTTTGTGATAGGTACATCATATCATAATTCTGTAATGATTGAAATGTTATTTTAATTTTAATTATAAAACTGAAATTTTTGTGCTTACCTGGGTTTTGAACTCGAGTCCGTCGTGGTACCATCCAAGCACTCTACCACTGCGCCGATTCACTGTTGTGAAATCTTACGTCGAATGTGAAGCAGTTAATATTATTATGGAAAATGTTCCGCGACAAATGAAACCCTTACGCATTACACGTCGTCGCTTGTATTCATCACAGACTTATGTACAAAAACCGAAACTTGCTTTGCTGAATAAATTTTTTTCTTCAGGCAGCGAATTTAGATTGGTAATTTCTATTTAATCATGAACTAGATGCAAATCTCTTGACGATTCTAATATAAATTGCAGGAAAGGGCGCTTAGAGTTTTTATAGACTCACTAAATAGGACAAACATGGAAAGTATTACATGAAATTCTTTCGCATTACCATTAAACTATAGTATTTCCACTTGAGGTGCGCCATCTATCGACGAAAAACTAAGCTCTAGAACACCATGGGAAGCAACAACAACAATTTGCACCATTTTAATTGTTGTTGTTGCTTCGCATTGTGTTCTAGAGCTTAGTTTTTTTCGATAGATGGCGCACCTCAAGTGGTAGTACTATAGGTTATATATACTACAATGGCATTAAAAGTCGCTTGTACTCATTATTTGTATGTATGTACCAAAGGACACTTACCTAAAATAAGAACTGAATTGTTGAATGTATTGTCTAAATAGGTATATACGACTTAAGGCGTGTATAATCGTTAGGTTAATGTATGACAGCAGATAATGTGATGTATACATTTATATTTGTGATGAGTGCAATAATGCGTGTATACATCACATAGATAATCGAAATTATGTATTGACTGCAGCTATGTAAAGAGTTTTGTAGCCAATAAAGATTTCAGCATGTATTCAGCACAGGAATAAGAACACAAGACACAACTCACTTTACTCAATAAATAGTTCTCTTAAGACAGTGGATTTTAATCGGTAAATAAACTGAGATGTAATAGGTACAAGCACACTGGTATCACTACATGCAGTTTTCGTCATGACTTCATACAAAACGCGGTACATAAACTTTACATAAAATTCTCTGTGCTGACAACATACATTTTTCCCTCAGTGTATATAAATGACGTTCTGCCCTGACTAATATTCACATAAAAATATGCATTCTGCACATTTATAAAAGCATATCAATATTTTATTCCCTTTTAAATATTGTTGAAGTTTTTGTAGACTTAAATAAAGTGCACGACTGGGTCGTACGAACTTGCTCTAATGTGCTAAAATGGTCTTGGGGCTTGAGATTTTCGGAAAAAGGCATTGCAAAAATCATATGAAATTTTATTAATTACTTAAAAATCAATAGTTAAAACGTTTTTTGGAGAAAATCAAGTAAGCCATCAGATTTTTTTTGTTCTTTGAAATTTTAAAGAAATTTTTTTTCAAAATCGTTCGACCACTTTTTTTAAGAAAACGGTTTTTTTTTGAAAAACTTTTCGAAAACATATCAAATTTTTTTTTAATAATGCCAACTTCTAGAACTTTGTAGTTCTTATCAGAAAAATAAAATTGAAAAAAAATTGATTAGACCGTTTTTGGAAAAAACAAAATATAAAAAAATTTTTTTAAACTTTTTTAACAAATTCAAAAAGACTTTATTTGAAAAATTTAAAATTTTCTACTATTTCGTTTATAAAAGGGCTTCCACATTAAAAATTTCATCGAAATTCGTCAAGTGGCTTACGAGAAAATCGGATTTCAAAAAACCGGTTCTATGGGAGGTACCGTCATAAGACTTTTCCTGAAAAATCTATTCCAACCAAAACATAAAGTTTGCACAGAAAACATTATTCAGAAAGTTTTATCAAAATCGTAGGAATCGTTTTCGATAAAAATTAATTTTTCACTAAAAATCGTATCGCAGGTACCGTTAGTTTTAAAGCTAGAATGGTAATTCCAAAAACCCCTCTGTAGGACGTCATAATAATACTATCTACCAAGTTTGAAGCAAATCGGTCCAGCTGCTTAGGCTCTAGGTGCCGATACAGACAGACGGACAGACAGACAGACAGACAGAATTGTCGGACCTACTTTTTTCGACTTCTCTATCATCGTAATGTTATGTTTGATTGTCCAAAACAAATTTTTTTTTTACGAATGCATAACTTGCCTTATAGTATACCTATAATCACATGTAAAAAAGTAGTAGAAAAAAAGAATATTCTTTTTTTCGATAAGAATTTATCGAGTAGAAAAGATAAAAGGAAATCCTTAAAATCCACCCTCAAGAATTCCGGAGCATTTTTTCCATTATTTCTGAGATAAAACAAATTTTCTAGTTATTTCTATTTATAATGTTGGTCCCTTTCCTCTTTTCAGCTTTCAATTTGCTCTGAAAGCCACAAGTACTCGCCATAATTAATAACTCATCAAGGAATCACTTAGCAAGGCTTGATAATGAAATGGGTGCCTACGGATATGATGGTCGAGGGCCAATATCATTGCTATCCACGTCGTCGACTGCAACATCCTTCAATAGCCCCAGATCCACATCATTTTCACATTCAATTCTGCCAAAAACAACAACAACACAACGGCAAAATACCGCAAAGACATCAGACTCAAAGGCAACGAATATCTTTGATGACTTCGTTTATCTATGCAGAGTGGCCAACGAAACATGGTCCTCTTACTGGGTTCCGGATATACTTTGTACCTCCCCTAACTCAGAAGCATTATCTTCGTCATCATCAACCCCACCACCGACTGATACATACAAATGCCTACTCGAATACTTCCAGAGCTCCTTGAAGAGCGCCCACTTTGCGTGTCAACCACTTGCACCCCATGCGATGGACGATACACTGAATACATATGCCAACGACTGTATCCTCAATACAACACTCCTAGTTCGTAATGTTATGAATCCAGTATCTGAATTTAATTTAGTCGTATCAAAGTTACCTGATCTCGTTACCAATCAGCTGCCATTGCTGCCAACCCTCGGAGCGGTAATGGTGGCCACCAATAGTAGTGTCAATTGTGATCTAGTACAAAGTCGGACGTTTTTGTGCTCCCAGTCGAGCAACAGTGCCATTGGATCAATATTTGAGAACCTATCCGAGGAATTGTCGGTCATTTCCAGTATAACTCCCTCACTGCTGGGAAGGCATCTTGAATGCGTTTTAAATTTGAATCCGAGTGCAGAATATAGTTGGTGGTCAAGTACATTTACTATGCTTAATCAGTCGTTAGGCGGGAGTGGAAGATCGATATATAATGATAGCAATAATTACAGCGACATGTGGCCAATGGATAATGTCGGATTACCAACAGCGGGAGAAGGACATGGTTACGACTGGATATTTCTTTTTGTGATTGCATTCATTTTTGCTGGAGGTTTGGGAAACATTTTGGTTTGTTTGGCTGTGGCCCTGGATCGAAAGCTGCAGAATGTTACGAACTATTTTCTGTTTTCGTTGGCAATTGCTGATTTATTGGTCAGCTTATTTGTTATGCCACTAGGTGCTATTCCAGCTTTTTTGGGTAAGTTTAATTTTAAATATACTAAGCAGGTTTAAAATGATTTCGATTAAATTCGAAGTGCACCTTGCTTTTCTACAAACACTTATTCCAACTATGTATTTACTATTTTTTTTTTTTTTTTTTTTTTTTTTTTTTTTTTGATTGATTGATATCTATTAATTATCAATAAGGACCAACGTATTTTCACTGCCAGATTGATTGAACACAATGAGCAGATCGTGAAAAGCTTCTCAAAAATCAACCTTTTATAAAATAACTAGTCGAACGATTTTCTAAAAAACCTTATATAACCCCAGTAAGAAAAATAAAAGATTTTTCTAAATAATTTTGTAATATTCTTTTCAAAACACATACATATCTTTCCAGCAATTATGCAGCATAAGAGCAAGTCAAACGACCCAGAGTTTACATTTTTCTATGTTTGTTTAATAAAAATCTTGTTTTGTTAATGTTTTGTGATATTTCTTAAGAAAATCACGTTGTGCATGTAAGCTTCATGCTTACATCAGGAAAGAAGTACCTATAGGTTCTTCGAAACATTTTAAGTTCCATAGAACACAACGACGATTAGATCTTAGACGCGTTTGATAGGGCTGCAGAATAAACTTCTCTTGTCTTTGTTCGAAGTCAATTACTATTCTTCAAAAATTTCCGAAAATACACAAATTGAAACAGTCTTAAATTATTATTGGCCATTGGATGCTTCTCTTGAATTTGATTTCAGGCTCTCAAGATGTACATTTATGCTTTTTGTGCCACTTTTAGATTAAAATTTTTTTAGCATGAAAAAATTTGGAAAAACTAAAAAAGTTTGGCTAAAATTAGAAAACCCGATAGATATACAGAAGTTTACGTTAAGAAACCTTTAGTATATCAAATTTAGATGTCATTTTTTGCTATAAATGATATAAATGTCCGCTTATGGCCAAATTAATAAAATTGTAAAAACAAATTTCCGTTATTATCATTTGTAGCCAAAAACTAAAATGAAGCTTTCTTCAAAACATTCTATGTATATTACATAGAAAGTTTTATAAAAATCGGTAGAATCTTTTTTGAGTAAATTAGAAAAAACTACATAATTTGGATAAAACCTAGTGGCTTTTTGTAGGGGAGCCACCATTTAAAAAAGAGTAACTGAGAAAAATGCAATGCCATCTAATAGAGATTTGTAAGGAACTATACCAAACAAAGTTTGATTGAATTCGATACAACCGTTGACAATTTATGGCCATTTGAAAAAAAAGACGTTAAGACCAGATCTCCGTTATTAGTATTTTTTGCCAAATACGCAGTTCTCTTAAAAACACTAAAAGAATATAACACACAAAATTTAATCAAAATCGTTAGAGCCATTTTTGAGCAAATTAGAAAAAACCAAAAAAAAGTTGGCTAAAACTGAACGGCTCGTTGTATGGGAGCTACCATTTAGAAAGGCTTCACTGAAAAATTTACAAAACCATCCTATAGAACACTATAAAGAACTATGCCAAACGATGGAGGCTACCGACTGCTAGATATTGTTTAATAATAATAAAAGCCAAATGCAGTCTTTGTTTTTTAGTCGATGTTTATTTAATATTTGCCGACGTTTCGATTCTGGTTAGAATCTTCTTCAGGGCCTGGAACAGGAGAGTGGATTCATAACAATAACATTTATACATATATATACATATCAATTTTCACTTGAACAAAATTATAATGTTAGCACTTACTGTATAAGTAATATCGACTGTGTCTGTAAAGATACTTTCTCAACAACAGCTATATAAACAATATTTTTTAACAAAAGATTATGTAAATAGCTAGCATTGATACGTAAAATTATTATAAATTAATAAATAAAAAGGCGAAAATCTTAAGCAAACTTAATCAGCAAAACGTAAACAATTATTTGAAGTGAAGGAAATGTCAAACTTTTCCATGAAATTGACAAGCTTCAGTTAGTGGATCGTATACAGGGTGGTTCAAATTTTACAAACAGATAGGTACTTTAAATATTTTGGATATTTTAAGATATTTTAAGACAATTATGAAAGTTTTTTAAAAAGGTTCATATAAATATCACTAACATTTTTTGATTCTACACTTTTAGAATTTACACAATTTTTACAAGCTTTTATGTGTATTTCTTCTAAAATCATACGTTTTCGGTAGAATTTCTCACGTTCCAGTATTTGAACCTTTTCAAAATTGAAATTATGTTTGTAAGTGGCAGCATGCGTATACGATCCACTAACTGAAGCTTGTCAATTTCATGGAAAAGTTTGACATTTCCTTCACTTCAAATAATTGTTTACGTTTTGCTGATTAAGTTTGCTTAAGATTTTCGCCTTTTTATTTATTAATTTATAATAATTTTACGTATCAATGCTAGCTATTTACATAATCTTTTGTTAAAAAATATTGTTTATATGGCTGTTGTTGAGAAAGTATCTTTACAGACACAGTCGATATTACTTATACAGTAATAATATAATTTTGTTCAAGTGAAAATTGATATGTATATATATGTATAAATGTTATTGTTATGAATCCACTCTCCTGTTTTAGGCCCTGAAGAAGATTCTAACCAGAATCGAAACGTCGGCAAATATTAAATAAACATCGACTAAAAAACAAAGACTGCATTTGGCTTTTATTATTATTATGCCAAACGAAGTTTGAGTCTATTCAATCGAGCTGTTGAGAACTTATGGCCATTTGAAAAAAAAAAAGCCGTTTAAACCTCATTTTCGTTACGACCATGTAAGCCGAAAACAAAATGCGCAATTTTGTTAGAAATATCTTAGGTAAGTTAAATTCTGAGTTTAATTTAAATCGTTAGATCCGTTTTCGAGCAAATCCAAAATGAGAAAAAACGTTACTTGAGAGGTACCAGTTTGAGGAGGGCTAAAACGTAACAAAAAAAAACCTCGACAAAGGTTTTTCTTCAAACTACTATATACCAAGTTTGAAGAAAATCCGTCAAGTCGCTTAGGCTGTAGCATAACGTGAAAAAGCGCACATCCGCACAGACAGACCGACGCGACGGACGGTATGGCGAAAACCACTTTTTTGGGTTTCTCTATCATCGTAATATAATGTTTGATTAAAACCTCGATTTTTTTTTCTGCACGAAACCAATACTTGCCTATAGAGCAAGTACAAATCTGTAAAATCTGATCTTTTTAACGGATTTTAATAAAAATTTGGGAATACCTAATTGGTGAAAATTTGGTTAAGAAAAAATCACTAGAAAAAAAGTTATTGACATTTTAATAAAATTTGAGGGTTGGGTTTGCATGGGAGTTATATATATATATATATACCTATATAACATCTAAAATATTTATAGTATATGTATATACACTAACCAAAACGAATGTGATACTCTGTATCCGATCATCGCAGTTGGATTCGTGGGAACAGACACTACGTCAGCATTTCTGCAGTCGATGTTGTTCCCACTATCATGCCTTGCTTGCATGATCGACATACAAAAAGTATCTATTATCTTTTTCATGATATTAATAAAGTTGCTCTCAAACGAAACGGTTGTGTTTGTATATATCTAAAAACTAAAAGAGCAAGCAAAGAAAAACGCAAAAAAATAAAAAAAAAATAATTTTAAATAGCAGACAATAAAAAATACCTGAAATACATACATACAAAAATGTGTGCAAAACTACAAGTAACTCATGGCAGACAAAAATACAACTCCCGCCTCCCGCAAGTAATCACAATCCCATAGATAATATTCTCAGTGACTTTAGTAATTTATCAATACATAATAAAATGCCGGTTGAGCAATTTCTGAAAGTGCATGCGGAAACCATTCCCGAATTTAATGGTGACTGTAACGAATTAAAATTATTTATTGAAGCATAGACTCTATTGTGAAGTATTTTTATGATATTGCCAACGCAACAAACTACCAAAACGTTGTTATATACCTATAGAACTATTCTTAGCAAACTTAAAGGTTCTGCAAGAGAAATCGTTAATATTAGTGAAGCTGCCACAATTGATGACATAAAAAAGTATTAAAAGCAAATTTTTTGTGACCATCGCGACGAATATTGTTTATGGTTTGATCTTAATAATCTGAGACAAAATTTTAACGAATCTCCTCAAGAATTTCATGATAAAATAAGGAAAATGTTGAACACGATATCAAATTACTTGGCATTGCACGAAAGTAGTGCTGCAACCCGAAAAATCAAATTAGATACATATGTATTCAAAACAAGCCTTGCAAGTTTTTCTGGCAGGATTAAAAAACCCGTATCTGATTATGGTTCGAACAAAACAACCAACATCTCTAGCAGACGCTTTGAGTTTTATCCAAAAAGAAGAAAACATTCGTTACTTACAAAGAGCTCGAAACAATCAAGCTCATTCTTTTAGTTATCAACAAAACAATGGCTTGCAAAGTTTTTCCAATAATTTCAAACCTATTTACAATTTTATCAAAATTCACAACCAAACAAGAATTCCCAACGTAATTTTAGTTCGCAACCAAACAATTATTCACAACGTTTTTTTAATTCACAACCAAATTAACAGCTTACAGCGCAGTCTTAACAAGCAACCGTTCAATAATTCCCGATCAAATTCTAACTTTCCAACTCATACTCAAGTGTTTGGTAGAAGTCGCAATGGTTGGAAACCAAATCCAAATTCAAGAGTTTCGGAACCTATTCCTGTGCCTATGAGCACATCAACTATTTTAAATACACATTATTGTAAGAATTAACTACGCGAAATTTATGATGACGATAATACTAGAAAACCGCGACTTGGATTTTCGGATCCAAACAACAAATAAAACGATATTATTATTAAAAAAAAACAAGAATTTAAGAAAATGCACCACCGAAGTGCACGCGATAGAAAAATTCGATTTAATGAGAAATAAAAAAAAAATTAAACGTCAAAAAAAAAGATCCGTTCGCGCAATTAATTTTACAATGAGCAACTTTTCGATGCTGCTCACCGGTTAGCTCAGCAAAGGGTTGGTTCGAGTAAATGTGATCTGATGGATCAAAACTGTTCGCATTCGATTAATCAGAGAAATAATGTTTTATACGCTTTGATTAATTTATTGTGATATAAATATATTTAATCGATGTTGTTTGTATAGATTGCCACAAGGGCGTACTTACATGAAGTAAGAAAGTGGGCGCCAGTGATTTTTTTTTTATAGTAGGAAATCACAAACCTCTAGAGCGGAACCGACGGTGAAATCTGTTTCTATTAAATAAAAGATCAAATTTTATATTCCCGAATGGGGATTTCAAAGTGATTTTAATTTGTATTGGTATGGTGGTTTGGGAAACCTTGCAATTAAGTAGGGCTAAAACCCAAAGTCTTTTCAAACTTATTTTTGAATACAAAATTGAATTTAAAGACGGACTAAAACGGACCGTTATGGAAACAAAGGAATATCGAAATTTTCGTCACGTGAACGATGATTTCGCGGATTTTCGCAACAGAAATAAACCGAAAATTTGGAAAACGATCAGAATTGTCTCAATCACAATTCATACACCCAATATACAAAATGTAACACTCTACTTATCTTTTATCTTGTTAATAAATGTCCTTCCTCCTGACATTCACTTTTCCTTCTTCTGCCTTGAAAACCTCGTACGCTCGAACCACAACCACAAGATAAATTTTCTCAAGTCTAACCAAAACAAAATCTCAACTTAATTTACTTTACACTACGAAATTGATTTTTCTTTTTTCTCTGACAAATTTTTTCTTATTTTTCTTTTCAAACCTCTGGTTTCTTTTCTCGACAATCAAGAAGTGTCCTTCCAGATTTTCACCATCTCTGGAAGGCAGCTACTTGGTCTTTTTTTTCTCGCTTTCAGCCAATCAGTGACCGGGGATATCGATGACGGGATTTTGTCAGCAACTTGCAGCCTATTTGCTGAAGTGCAACACCGTTCATTCGAAGTCCTGCGGTCTCGCTTACTCGCCGTTATAACCCCAGCTTACTGCAAGTCATCATTGAATTCGCCGGCCACTAGGTTTTTCCAGTGGAAAGCTATTCAATGAATGCATTCAGCTTTTCTTTCCCACTATTTTTTTGTGATAAAAAAAAATGTCAAAGCTGAAAACTCAATTTCGATTAGACGCATTTTTCACATCCAAAATAGCTAAACAAAACTAACGAGGAATCCATGGCAGAACCAAAACAAATTATTTAAAGGAAGGATACTTGCTAACTCGCGATTTCCAAAATTCGGTGGATCTCTGTTGCGATTTTAGGGAATTGAGGGGTGGTTGACAACGGTCCATCTTGTACAGGGAAAGTATAAATTATGTTGGGCACTTGGCCATATGCTGCAACTGTTCTACGACCTTTCGTAGTTTTTTAGCGGTGGATGGGGATCTACTAAATCTTCGTGTCGTTTCCTTGCTGGGTTGTGTAATTATGTCAGACCGTCTATCTGATGGGTTTTATCGATCGTAGTTGTCATTGTCAGACCGCCTGTCTGATAATTGATGTTATCGTAGATTCGGTAGATTCGTAGATTGTTGGTTTCCATCAATCGTTCTCTCAACCTTCTTAGAAAAGTACCTGTATTAAAGAAAAGAAGGGAGCGGAAGGAACCAGAAAAGGGATCTGGAAAAGTAGTCTTTGTAACGGTAAATTTTACCGTAACAAATCCCACCCTTTCCTCCTTGGAAATGTGCTTAATTTTCCATAAAATTAAACCATTTCCTACGGAAAATATTGGTACCCAACACAACACAGGATAGGAGTTATACTAGACCAAAATGGTAGTCTGTCCCAAAAGAAAATTATCTTGAACCAAAAAAAAAAATTTAAAAAAAAATTCAAAAAGGGACTTTTAGTGTTACAAGTTTTCCGTTAAGGAAATAAACGGCTTCAGATCTTTTGTGTGCCAAGTGCCACGATCCTTGCCATTTTCGTCTTCCAGAACATAAGTCCAGGGAGACAATCTTTTACTTATTTTAAAAGGGCCCACAAACTTTGGTGCCAGCTTTGCCGCATAGTAATTTGCCGCGTCCGAAAGGACGAAGTTTCTTCGCCATACAACATCATTAGGGAGATATTGAGCATCTCTCCTCCTGAGGTTGTATGTTTCTGCTGTCTTTTTCGATGCTACTTTTAGCTTAGCAGCAATATCCGCTCTAAGTTTTTTAAACTTTTCTCCTATATCCGTTCCCGATACTAAACTGGTGTCCCTGTCTAAAGCCTCGTTACTAATCCTACTTTCATCTCTACCACTCGTTGCCATCTCCTTGCCAAAGTTTGCATAGTATGGAGTGACTTCTAACACTTCATGGACGGACGTGCGTATAGCACAAGCTACTTTAGCCAATTGAGAATCCCAAATGCGATGATTCTCAGAAACGTATGCTCTCAAGGTTTTCTTAATACTTTGATTTATCCTCTCCGCGGGGTTAGCCTGAGGATGATAATGTGGGGTGAACCTAATATTAGAAGAATACTCCTTGCAAAGTGAACTTAGTTCCCTACTTTTAAATTGTGGACCGTTGTCACAGATGACAATTTTCGGCACTCCAAAAAGAAGAAAAACGTTATCCTCTAACTCTTTACATACTGCCTTTGCAGTAGCCGACCTCAAAGCAAACAATAATGGGAATTTTGTAAGATAATCTACTACAGTCAAAATGTACATAAAGCCCCTATTGGACTTGGGTAATGGTCCTACTAAGTCCACACTTATCATCTCCCACGGAGAAGATACTCCTACTCTTTCAGTCATAAGACCGGCTGGTTTATCGTTGACAGGTTTCACTTGTTGACATATTTTGCAATTTCTAACATACCTAGTAATATCCCCCCTCATCTTAGGCCAATAATATTTTGTTCCTATCCTCGCGAAGGTTTTCCTAACTCCCATATGTCCAGCTAAAGGATTATCATGACACTCTTTTAGAATACCTAATCTATCTCTCTTCCCTATTACTAACTTCCACTCATCGTTGTCTTCGTGTACTACTACGTGATTTGATTTCACAAATTTATACAATCGACCACCATCTACCCTCCAGGCCGGAAAATCTAACGGGTTTGACTCTACTGCCGAGATCATTTTGGCCACCCACGGGTCTAAGTCCTCATCTGAAATCCCAGCCACTACTGGAACTCCCCGAGATAACATGTCAGGAACGACATGATCTTTTCCCTTACGGTGAATGATCTGGAAATCAAACTGCTGAAGCCGAACTGCCCAGCGCGCTAATCTACCTTGTGGGTCTTTCAGGTTATTCAACCAAATCAATGAATAATGATCCGTTATGACCGTGAAGTGGACTCCTTCAACGTAAGGTCGTAACTTTTCGATTGCCCACAAAACACCTAAGCACTCCTTTTCCGTCGTAGAATAGTTCCTTTCGTTTCGATTGAGGGACCTACTTAAGTAACAAATCACTTTTTCCCCATCTTCAAATGTTTGAGTTAGAACGGCCCCGATACCATAATCGGACGCATCGGTTTGGACGACAAATGGAAGACTAAAATCGGGACATGTTAAAATTGGAGCCGTTATCAAGCACTCTTTGGCTTTTCTAAAACAATCTTCGCATTCTTGGGTCCAGACGAACTTTTTACTCTTCTTAAGTAAATCAGTTAAGGGCCTAACCATTGTAGCAAAATTTGGTACGAAGCGTCTGTACCACGAAACAGTCCCTACAAAACTCCTAACTTCTTTTACATTTTTGGGTGCAGGTATCCTAACCATACTATCTACCTTTTCTGGATCGACATGTAATCCATTTCTATCTACTACATAACCTAAAAATTTAAGGGAGGGTCTGCAAAAGTTGCATTTCTCCCGACCTACTTTTAACCCTGCTTCACGTAATCTCCTAAGAACTTCGTTAAGAATTTCGAGATGTTTCTCGAATGTATCTGTGACAATAATTATATCATCAAGATACACAAATACAAATGGCTCCAATTCTGGCCCTAAAACGCTATCAATAAACCTCTGCCATGTGGCAGGGGCATTGTGCAGACCGAAAGGCATTCTTTTGAAATGAAAGAGTCCCCTACCGGGTACCGTGAAGGCAGTATACTTTCGAGATTCCTCCGCCATGGGAATCTGCCAATATGCGGATTTAATATCCAGCGATGTTAAAAATTTTGCATTCCTAAGCTTATCCAGAATGGCTGAAATTATCGGAAGAGGGTATGCGTCCCTTTCCGTAACCTGATTTAGTTTCCTATAATCGACACAGAACCTAAAGGTACCATCTTTCTTTTTAATTAAAACTATCGGGGAAGCCCACGGGCTATTTGATTTTTCAATCACGTCTTCTTCTAACATCTCGTGAAGAGCTTTATCTATATGAACCTGCATTGCCGGTGAAACCGGGTAGTACCTCTGTTTGATTGGTTCTGTTGACGTTCTAATGGTATGTTCTACCATTGAAGTAACTCCTAATCCCTCTGGAATATTCCTAAACATGTCTTCGATTAATGAGTTAAGCTTGCCCCTCTGATCGTCGTCTAATTCAGACTCTTCGGTTATGGACGAAGTTTCTATCGAAGCCACCATTTCTTGGCTCGAAAAACTCCACATGCGAGATCGAAGATCCGGGACGATTCCCGATAGTGCCCAAAAGTCTGCACCGAGTATCATCGCATGGGGAAGGGAGGGTATCACTAAACACTCTATCAGGACCGATTTATTTTCCACTACTATTGGTAGATTAACTACCCCCAATACTCCTACACCTGCACCATCAGCTAAATGAACCTGTCTCACATTTGAATTATCTAATTGAAGCCCTAAATCTTTAAGAATTCTCCAAACATCCCTACAAATAATAGTTCGCGAAGCTCCTGAATCTAGAAGGCCTAAGAACCTAATCCCATAAATGTTGACTCCTAAATATGGACGCCTATCATCCCCACTTCTATCTAATGTGAAACCTAACCTTACTTGATTTACCAGCTGGTCGTCAGCAGGCGACCTGTCTAATTGCGGTGGCGGCGATCTTGTCCTGCTGGCCCAAAAGTCCGCTGCGCGTTTCCCGAACAACGTCTACAATTACTTCGAGTTGTACCCACAGTACCACAACCAAAACAACGCCTAGGAGCAGAGCAAGTAGTAGAAAAATGTCCTTCCCTATTGCAGTTAAAACAACGTATGGTCCTATTAGGAAGTGGGTCTCTACTAACTGCAACCGTTGCTTCCTGAACGGCAGCAACGTATGCAACATCAGGCTCCAAAGCCTGCCTGTTGCGACTAGAAGGAGGAGGCACGAAAGATTCCACGTTAGACCTGATTGTCTCTAACTTCCTACCCAACGCAACCAGTTCATTGACTGATTTAATATCAGCCAAGCCTAATTGTGTTTGATAAAAAGGAGCTATGTTTTTCATGAGAATAGTTAATTTCCTATTCTCACTCAACGGCTCAGAGAATCTTTTAAATAGGGTTTGCATGAGAGCAATGTACATTCCCATTGTCTCATCTTTACCCTGGGTTCGACGCCTGACCTCATCCATCAAGAGGTCATCGTAATTGGAGGGTAAAAACTCCAATTTCAACTCCCTAACCAATTCAGCCCATGTTGAGATAGAATCCCTAACAGCCCTAAACCAGAGAAGCGCCTTCCCAGTAAAAAGATCGACCCCTGATTTTAAAAGCCTTGCCTCTGAAACCCCCCTAGATTCTCGAAGCTCCTCGATCCTTTCAATAAACGAGTTCACTGATGAACCGCACCGCTCACCAGAGAACTTGACATTCCACTTTTCAATACGCTCAGGATTCCGGTCACAGGGTTCATCCTGTAGTTGAGACCCTGAGCTCGTTCGTTGACCGACGTTTGCAGGTGGTAACGCACCCAACCCTGCTGTCGACGTATTGTTGCTGTTGTTGTTTTCTTTTTCTTTTTCATCCTCTTCACCCCCGTCAGTTAGAGCTGCCATCAGCAATAACAATTCCCCCCTTAAATCCGCAACCTCATTTACTTCATCAGAGGACTCTGCTTTCGCCCTACAAATCCTACCAAGAGACCATTCGATTTTGGTACGGATCTTCAAAAATTCAGACGACTTCGGATTCTTTGGAGGGGATTTCAAAAGATTCTTGATTTCCAACACTTTAGCTCGAACTGCCTTACAATCTTCCTCAAACGAAAACGGGTAATGGTGGCTTTCAGCCGAAATGGACCCATCACGCTCTAAGGTGCGTGAAGCTCTGAGCGTGACCCTCATGTTGTCTACTGTACCCTCTTTCAGACCCCGAGCCTTTAACTCATAAATGAGTTCTTCTTTGTTAAGCCTATTTACATCCATTCTATAGAACAACTAACAAAAATAACAACAAAATTTTAAACCGAAAACCCAAAAATCAACTCAAATTTAAAATTAAAATTGAAACTGACCTCCAAGTAAAGTAAAATAAAATGTCAATAAATCAATAAATCAAAATCTAAATAAAATTACAGTGGACAACAAATTTTGAAAATTACTACCGAACGAAAATTCAAAATGAACAACAAATTCGAAAGAAATCCCTAAAATGCCCTTCAATTAAAATCTGATCCAATCAGAAATTATAAAAAAAAACGCAACCCTTACACTCTCTCAAAAACCAAAAAAAAAAAAATGCCGCAAAAAAACTTTAATTAAAACAACCAACAAATATTTTAAGTTTACAAAAATATCTAATCCACCAAAAAAAAATTGGTAACTCTATACCAAGAGTTGCCTTTAAAAAAAAACCTGAAAATTGTCACACAAATAAAATTAAAATGGACGAGTTCAATATAAAAGTAAAAATAAAAATAAAAAAAAGTTATTAAAAAAGAATAAATAAAAAAAATAAGAGGATAATTATGAATAAAACCGAATTTCAATATTAAAGAAAAATAATAAAAAAGCGTTCAATCAAAATGAACCACAAAAAAAAACGTTAAAACAAATAAAGTGGCAACCCTTGATGATTGTCCAAAGCAAAAGAAATTTTGATTAAATATTGCTAAAAAAAAATAGCCAACAATTAATATAGGTGTGTACCCGTACCTATGTCTTTTAAATGTGGGAAATTTATGTGACGGAATTTACTTTACAAACTACGTGATTCTAAAGACAATAAGATAAAAAAAAAATAAAAAGTCAAACTCACTCAATTTGTGGGTAACAACAAAAAAAAAAAAAATCCACCTCAATTTCGCAGGTCACAGCACACTGTCTTCGGCAACCACTTGAAGATTTTATTTATTTATGCACCTAGGTAGGTATCTCACTAGTCATAAAAAACTGCACCAAATCTTTTCTGAAACAAAAAAAAACAAGGGAAGTAAAAGGGACTCAAACAATGTAAAAGAATATGGTATTAATTTATTAAATTAAAACACGAAACTTCCCTAATAAGAACTCTGAATATTCCACAACACACACTCCTAGTCTTCCAAAAAAAAAATTTCACCGCGGAAATGGCTCTGAATTTTCCCCACGTTGATCGCCAATTATTGTAAGAATTAACTACGCGAAATTTATGATGACGATAATACTAGAAAACCGCGACTTGGATTTTCGGATCCAAACAACAAATAAAACGATATTATTATTTAAAAAAAACAAGAATTTAAGAAAATGCACCACCGAAGTGCACGCGATAGAAAAATTCGATTTAATGAGAAATAAAAAAAAAATTAAACGTCAAAAAAAAAGATCCGTTCGCGCAATTAATTTTACAATGAGCAACTTTTCGATGCTGCTCACCGGTTAGCTCAGCAAAGGGTTGGTTCGAGTAAATGTGATCTGATGGATCAAAACTGTTCGCATTCGATTAATCAGAGAAATAATGTTTTATACGCTTTGATTAATTTATTGTGATATAAATATATTTAATCGATGTTGTTTGTATAGATTGCCACAAGGGCGTACTTACATGAAGTAAGAAAGTGGGCGCCAGTGATTTTTTTTTTATAGTAGGAAATCACAAACCTCTAGAGCGGAACCGACGGTGAAATCTGTTTCTATTAAATAAAAGATCAAATTTTATATTCCCGAATGGGGATTTCAAAGTGATTTTAATTTGTATTGGTATGGTGGTTTGGGAAACCTTGCAATTAAGTAGGGCTAAAACCCAAAGTCTTTTCAAACTTATTTTTGAATACAAAATTGAATTTAAAGACGGACTAAAACGGACCGTTATGGAAACAAAGGAATATCGAAATTTTCGTCACGTGAACGATGATTTCGCGGATTTTCGCAACAGAAATAAACCGAAAATTTGGAAAACGATCAGAATTGTCTCAATCACAATTCATACACCCAATATACAAAATGTAACACTCTACTTATCTTTTATCTTGTTAATAAATGTCCTTCCTCCTGACATTCACTTTTCCTTCTTCTGCCTTGAAAACCTCGTACGCTCGAACCACAACCACAAGATAAATTTTCTCAAGTCTAACCAAAACAAAATCTCAACTTAATTTACTTTACACTACGAAATTGATTTTTCTTTTTTCTCTGACAAATTTTTTCTTATTTTTCTTTTCAAACCTCTGGTTTCTTTTCTCGACAATCAAGAAGTGTCCTTCCAGATTTTCACCATCTCTGGAAGGCAGCTACTTGGTCTTTTTTTTCTCGCTTTCAGCCAATCAGTGACCGGGGATATCGATGACGGGATTTTGTCAGCGACTTGCAGCCTATTTGCTGAAGTGCAACACCGTTCATTCGAAGTCCTGCGGTCTCGCTTACTCGCCGTTATAACCCCAGCTTACTGCAAGTCATCATTGAATTCGCCGGCCACTAGGTTTTTCCAGTGGAAAGCTATTCAATGAATGCATTCAGCTTTTCTTTCCCACTATTTTTTTGTGATAAAAAAAAAATGTCAAAGCTGAAAACTCAATTTCGATTAGACGCATTTTTCACATCCAAAATAGCTAAACAAAACTAACGAGGAATCCATGGCAGAACCAAAACAAATTATTTAAAGGAAGGATACTTGCTAACTCGCGATTTCCAAAATTCGGTGGATCTCTGTTGCGATTTTAGGGAATTGAGGGGTGGTTGACAACGGTCCATCTTGTACAGGGAAAGTATAAATTATGTTGGGCACTTGGCCATATGCTGCAACTGTTCTACGACCTTTCGTAGTTTTTTAGCGGTCGATGGGGATCTACTAAATCTTCGTGTCGTTTCCTTGCTGGGTTGTGTAATTATGTCAGACCGTCTATCTGATGGGTTTTATCGATCGTAGTTGTCATTGTCAGACCGCCTGTCTGATAATTGATGTTATCGTAGATTCGGTAGATTCGTAGATTGTTGGTTTCCATCAATCGTTCTCTCAACCTTCTTAGAAAAGTACCTGTATTAAAGAAAAGAAGGGAGCGGAAGGAACCAGAAAAGGGATCTGGAAAAGTAGTCTTTGTAACGGTAAATTTTACCGTAACAACATGAAGCTTTTTTGTGTACAGAGCCCGGAAAAGAAGAACTTGAATATGAGGATACTGATTTGGATTTTCAGCAAGCTCAGTTAGAAAAACAAACTATCTAAAAATAGATTTCAATAGTTCCTTTGATAACAAACAATTGTCTTACCTAACGATAGCAAATCCATTATTAAAACTTTTGATTGACACAGGAGCTACTAAATCATTTCTTGATCCAAATAGCGTAAGCGATACAGTTATTGACACTCTTAAGGAATTTTTCAGTTCACACAGCTGGCAAATATATTTGGTATGGATATATGAAATTATAAGTACATTTCTAAATACCTAATTCAATTGGTTTTCATGATATATGTATTAAAATCGATTAAGAGATTCGTGATAATGTTTAATTTTGATATTTCTAAAACCTTATCAAAATGTATAGCAATTGACACCCATGTACAACTATTGACACCACATATTTATACAATTATTGACATATCTTCGAATAGATAGCAAGGAATAAAATTACCGATATTTTGGTTGAGGTTGGCTTAAATCATTTTTTAAACCTGTACGAAGCTTTACTAATCAAATTTAAAAACAAATAAAAAAGTGTACTAAGTCTGTGTTAAATCTGTTATAAGTCTGTGTCTTGTCTGTGCCTTGTTTGTGTTTAATCCGTGCTAAGTCTGTGTTAAGTCTGTAGTCTGTGCTAAATCGGTGCTAAGTTTGTGTTAGGTATGGGTCTTGTCTGTGTCTTGTCTGTGTCTTGTATGTGTCTTGTCTGTCTCTTGTCTGTGTCTCATCTGTGTCTTGTCTGTGTCTTGTCTGTGTCTTGTCTGTGTCTTGTCTTTGTCTTGTCTGTATCTTGTCTGTGTCTTGTCTGTGTCTTATCTGTGTCTTGTCTGTGTCTTGTCTGTGGCTTGTCTGTGGCTTGTCTGTGTCTTGTCTGTGTCTTTTCTGTGACTTGTCTGTGACTTGTCTGTGTATTGTCTGTGTCTTGTCTGTGTCTTTTCTGTGTCTTGGCTGTGTCTTGTCTGTGTCCTGTCTGTGTCTTGTCTGTGTATTGTCTGTGTCTTGTATGTGTCTTGTCTGACTGTGTCTTGTCTGTGTCTTGTCTGTGTATTGTCTGTGTCTTGTCTGTGTCTTGTCTGTGTATTGTCTGTGTCTTGTCTGTGGCTTGTCTGTGTCTTGTCTGTGTTTTTTCTGTATCTTGTCTGTGTCTTTTCTGTGTCTTGTCTGTGTCTTGTCTGTGTCTTATCTGTGTCTTGTCTGTGTCTTGTCTGTGTCTTGTCTGTGTCTTGTCTGTGTCTTGTCTGTGTCTTGTCTGTGTCTTATCTGTGTCTTGTCTGTGTCTTGTCTGTGTCTTGTCTGTGTCTTATCTGTGTCTTGTCTGTGTATTGTCTGTGTCTTGTCTGTGTCTTGTCTGTGTATTGTCTGTGTCTTGTCTGTGGCTTGTCTGTGTCTTGTCTGTGTTTTGTCTGTATCTTGTCTGTGTCTTGTCTGTGTCTTTTCTGTGTCTTGTCTGTGTCTTGTCTTTGTCTTGTCTGTGACTTGTCTGTGTATTGTCTGTGTCTTATCTGTGCCTTGTCTGTGTCTTGTCTGTGTCTTGTCTGTGTCTTGTCTGTGTCTTGTCTGTGTATTGTCTGTGTCTTGAATGTGTCTTGTCTGACTGTCTTGTCTGTGTCTTGTCTGTGTATTGTCTGTGTCTTGTCTGTGTCTTGTCTGTGTCTTGTCTGTGTCTTGTCTGTGTCTTGTCTGTGTCTTGTCTGTGTCTTGTCTGTGTCTTGTCTGTGTCTTGTCTGTGTCTTGTCTGTGTCTTGTCTGTGTCTTGTCTGTGTCTTGTCTGTGTATTGTCTGTGTCTGTGTCTTGTCTGTGTCTTGTCTGTGTCTTGTCTGTGTCTTGTCTGTGTCTTGTCTGTGTCTTGTCTGTGTCTTGTCTGTGTCTTGTCTGTGTCTTGTCTGTGTCTTGTCTGTGTCTTGTCTGTGTCTTGTCTGTGTCTTGTCTGTGTCTTGTCTGTGTCTTGTCTGTGTCTTGTCTGTGTCTTATCTGTGTCTTGTCTGTGTCTTGTCTGTCTCTTGTCTGTGTCTTATCTGTGTCTTGTCTGTGTATTGTCTGTGTCTTGTCTGTGTCTTGTCTGTGTATTGTCTGTGTCTTGTCTGTGGCTTGTCTGTGTCTTGTCTGTGTTTTGTCTGTATCTTGTCTGTGTCTTGTCTGTGTCTTTTCTGTGTCTTGTCTGTGTCTTGTCTTTGTCTTGTCTGTGACTTGTCTGTGTATTGTCTGTGTCTTATCTGTGCCTTGTCTGTGTCTTGTCTGTGTCTTGTCTGTGTCTTGTCTGTGTCTTGTCTGTGTATTGTCTGTGTCTTGAATGTGTCTTGTCTGACTGTCTTGTCTGTGTCTTGTCTGTGTATTGTCTGTGTCTTGTCTGTGTCTTGTCTGTGTCTTGTCTGTGTCTTGTCTGTGTCTTGTCTGTGTCTTGTCTGTGTCTTGTCTGTGTCTTGTCTGTGTCTTGTCTGACTGTGTCTTGTCTGTGTCTTGTCTGTGTATTGTCTGTGTCTTGTCTGTGTCTTGTCTGTGTATTGTCTGTGTCTTGTCTGTGGCTTGTCTGTGTCTTGTCTGTGTTTTGTCTGTATCTTGTCTGTGTCTTGTCTGTGTCTTTTCTGTGTCTTGTCTGTGTCTTGTCTTTGTCTTGTCTGTGACTTGTCTGTGTATTGTCTGTGTCTTATCTGTGCCTTGTCTGTGTCTTGTCTGTGTCTTGTTTGTGTCTTGTCTGTGTCTTGTCTGTGTCTTGTCTTTGTCTTGTCTGTGTCTTGTCTGTGTCTTGTCTGTGTCTTGTCTGTGTCTTGTCTGTGTCTTGTCTGTGTCTTGTCTGTGTCTTGTCTGTGTCTTGTCTGTGTCTTGTCTGTGTCTTGTCTGTGTCTTGTCTGTGTCTTGTCTGTGTCTTGTCTGTGTCTTGTCTGTGTCTTGTCTGTGTCTTGTCTGTGTCTTGTCTGTGTCTTGTCTGTGTCTTGTCTGTGTCTTGTCTGTGTCTTGTCTGTGTCTTGTCTGTGTCTTGTCTGTGTCTTGTCTGTGTCTTGTCTGTGTCTTGTCTGTGTCTTGTCTGTGTCTTGTCTGTGTCTTGTCTGTGTCTTGTCTGTGTCTTGTCTGTGTCTTGTCTGTGTCTTGTCTGTGTCTTGTCTGTGTCTTGTCTGTGTATTGTCTGTGTCTTGAATGTGTCTTGTCTGACTGTGTCTTGTCTGTGTCTTGTCTGTGCTATAACTGTGCTAAGTCTGTGTTAAGTCAGTGCTAAGTTTGCTAAGTCTGTGGTAGTCTTTGTTTTGTTTGTGTTACATAGCTATGTCTCAGGACAATTAGTCATTTTTCCAGCTAATTATTAAGTTAAAAGAATATTATAATTATTGACACTCTTTATAAGTATAACAATAGACACAGTGTCAATGTTTGTACTCCAATAGAAGACAGTTATTGACATAGAGGTGTCAATTATAGGAAATGTTAAAATCTTAACACAATAGTTGACACCCCATTTTATTAAATATATAATCAACAGAAACCAATAAAAATAAGTTGAATCCTTCTCCAGTGCATTATATGTCATATACATATATTAAACTAATATGATCAAGCCTATATTAAATATAGTATTCCACCCTTACCTCCCAAGAAATGTGTTTACTTTTCAAGAAAAATAAACCATTTCTTAAGGCTCGGCCAGGATTGGAAGGTAAAAGTACAAGGTGAACTACACAACACAGGGTTACCATCATATTAAAAAAAAGAAAAAAAAAAAAAGAAAAAAAAAGAATTAGTGACACGAATTGAAAATATAAAATTGGACAATTTACCAAAAAAAAAACAAACAAAATACAAAATAAATTACGATTTAAAAGAAAGATTAAGGGACTTTTGACTAAGTGTCAATAAATGGCTTTAAATCCTTTACGTGCCACGTCCCTCGATCCTCCCCTTTATCGTCTATCAGGAGGTATGTCCAAGGTGACTCCCTCCTACTGACCTTAAATGGACCAACAAACTTGGTCGCTAATTTAGACGCGAAATAATTTGCCGCATCGGACAGAGCATAATTCCTACGCCAAACGAGATCACCAGGTTGAAACTGTATGTCTCTTCTCCTCAAATTATAAGTTTTAGCGGTCTTATTTCCCGCCGCTTCCAACTTCCTAGCTATCTCCTGTCTCAGTTTCTGAAACTGCCTAACGGTATCCCCTCTATCTTGGTCCCTATCACTATCTCTAAGCCCTACATCATGGCAACTAGTTACCATGTTCCTACCAAAATTCACAAAATAAGGCGAAACACCTAACACCTCATGTTGCGAAGTTCGGATAGCACAGGCCACTTTTGCCAGTTGCATATCCCAACTCCGCTGGTTTTCCGAGACATACGCTCGGAGCGTAGTCTTAATTATTTGGTTTATGCGCTCCGCAGGATTCGCTTGCGGATGGTAATGCGCCGTATACCGAAGTTGTGACCCGTACGCTTCACTAAGCGTCTTCAGTTCTTTGCTACGGAACTGGGGACCGTTGTCACAGACGATCCACTTTGGAACACCGAAGAGAAGAAAAACGTTTTCTTCCAATTCTCGACAAACCGCTTTCGCCGTTGCGGACCGTAACGCGAACAACAGGGGAAATTTACTAAAATAATCGACGACCGTTAAAATATATATAAAACCGCGCGACGACTTCGGAAGTGGACCAACTAAATCCACACAAATCATATCCCATGGTTGGGAATTTCCCACCCTCTCAGTCATAAGACCAGCTGGCCTCTCATTCACCGGTTTCACTTTTTGGCAAGTCTTACAACACCTAACATATTTCGTTATGTCACTCCTCATTTTGGGCCAGTAATACTTTTCTGCTACCCTAGCAAAAGTCTTTTTAACGCCCATGTGTTCTGAAAGCGGAGCATCATGGCAATCATTTAAAATCTTTGCCCTATCACCTTTCCCTACAACTAATTTCCACTCCTCATTCTCGTTGTGAACAACAATATGGTTCACCCTAACATGTTTATAGAGCCGCCCATCCTCAACTCGCCAGGATGGGTATTCTAACGGGCTCTTTTCTACCTGTGATTTCATTTTGATCACCCAAGGGTCCGAATCCGCTTCAGAGACACCGGCTACTTCGGGGACTCCTCGCGACAACATATCAGGAACGACATGTTCTTTGCCCTTTCGATGGATGATCTTGAAATCAAATTGTTGGAGCCGAATGGCCCAACGAGCTAACCTACCCTGCGGATCCTTAAGATTGCTAAGCCAGATCAGTGAGTGATGATCCGTCACAACTGTAAATCGAACACCTTCGAGATACGGCCGTAACTTTTCGATCGCCCAAAGAACCGCTAAGCACTCTTTTTCGGTCGTAGAGTAGTTCCTTTCATTCCTATTCAATGACCGACTCAAATAACAAATTGCCTTTTCCCCCTCTTCAAAATTCTGAGAAAGTACGGCCCCGATACCAAAATCTGACGCATCTGTCTGAACAACAAACGGCCGGGAAAAATCCGGACATGTCAAGATCGGTGCCGTAACCAAACACTCTTTGGCTTTCCTAAAACACTCCTCACACTCTTGTGTCCATTCGAACTTCTTACCTTTCTTTAAGAGATCGGTAAGAGGTCTAACTAGAATTGCAAAATTTGGCACGAATCTTCGATACCAAGAAATAGTCCCTACAAAACTCCTAATTTCCTTCACGTTTTTCGGTGGAGGAATCCTCATCATGCTATCCACTTTTTCCGGGTCTACATGAAGCCCGTTCTTATCAACTACATAACCTAGAAATTTCAAAGAAGGCCTACAGAAATTACACTTTTCCCTACCTACTTTTAAACCCGCCTCTCCTAACCTTTTAAAAACTTCTTTGAGAATTTCTAAGTGTTTCTCAAAAGAATCGGTGACAATGATAATGTCATCTAAGTACACAAAGACGAACGGTTCTAAATTGGGACCTAGAACGTCGTCAATAAACCTCTGCCATGTCGCTGGTGAATTATGGAGCCCGAATGGCATCCTACAAAATTGAAAAAGACCCCTCCCTGGCACGGTAAAGGCTGTGTACTTACGCGATTCTTCCTCCATTGGAATCTGCCAATAAGCAGATTTAATGTCTAATGAGGACAAATACTTCGCGTTTCGAAGCTTGTCCAAAATCGCCGAAATAAATGGTAGTGGATAAGCATCCCTATCAGTAACCTCATTCAATTTTCTATAGTCAACGCAGAACCGATAACTGCCGTCTTTCTTCTTAACGAGAAGAATCGGCGATGCCCAAGGACTCTTCGACTTCTCGATCACTCCAGCTTCCAACATCTCTTGGAGTTCCTGATCGATATGTTTCTGAATCGCGGGCGAAACAGGGTAGTATCGTTGCTTAATTGGTTCTGCGGACGTCCTTATCTTGTGCTCAACTAAGTTGGTGCACCCTAATCCCTCGGTCATTGATTTAAAAAGTTCTCCTAACACGTCTTCTAACTTCTTACTTTCAAAATCGTCCAAATCCGATTTTTCTCTAATCGCTACCATGTCTGTTACCGAAGCCACCATTTCCTGGCTCGAAAAACTCCACATACCTGATCTTAAATCCGGGACTATGCCCGATAGTGCCCAAAAGTCGGCACCCAAGATCAATTGGTGTGGGAGATTCGGTATTACCAGACATTCTATTAAAATGGATCTATTCTCAACCTCCACTGGTAGAGAAATAGACCCAGCTACTCCTACACCTGCCCCATCTGCTAACGCTACTGACCCAACACTACTCTTTTCTAATCTAAGCCCTAAGTCTTTCAAAATTTTCCACCCGTCACCACCCACAATGGTACGAGAGGCTCCTGAATCAAGAAGTCCCAAAAATTTGACTCCATAAACCCTAACTCCTAAATATGGTCTAGTGTCCCTACCGCTTGCCGCTAACGTGAAACTTAAGTGAACTTGACGTTCCAGCTGATCGTCAGCAGACGACCTAACTAACGCCGACGGGTCTCCTGTCCTGCTGTCACAAGAGCCCGTTCCCCATTTCTCGAACACCGCCTACAATCCCTACGATACACACCTACAGCCCCGCAACCGAAACACTTCCTTTGCACAGAACAGTTTTGTGCCAAATGCCCATCCCTGTTACAATTGTAACACCTAACTACCTGTCTAAAAGGGTTCTCTGGGACTGGAGCAACAGCCGCAACTCGGTGTTGTCCGGACGAACTCGGTTGGTAACCATATTCAGGTTCCAACAAATGCCTACCTCTACTTGGTGGAGTAAAACTGTCCACGTTTACCTTAAGGGTATCTAGTTCCCTACCTAAGATAGCAAGTTCCTTAACCGTCTTTGGTTTGGCACTCGCTATCTGAACCTGATAAAACGGATCTACATTCTTCCTCAAAATGGAAATCATTCTTCCCTCTGACAAAGGTTCCGACAATCTTCGGAACAATGTCCTCATAGTGGCAAGGTACGCGCCGAAAGTTTCATCCTTTCCCTGCGAACGCCGATTAATTTCTTCCAAAAGAAGATCATCGTAATTCGCAGGAAGGAACTCCGCTTTGAGTTCCTTGACGAGTTCCTGCCAATCCTCCAAATCTTCCCTAACCGTCCTATACCACATAAGGGCCCTACCCGACAAAAGCTCCGAAGCGGATTTGAAAAGGTGGGAGTCTGGAACATCGTTAGCCAGACGAAGTTCCTCCACTCTTTCCAGGAATGAATTCACTGATGCTCCATTAGAGTCACCAGTAAATTTCACCCCCACTTCCCTACACGTTCAGTGCACTTCTGTTGAACGACCATCTGTTCAGCAAAAGTGTCACCCCTATCCACCCTATGTCCTAATGGGACCCTAACACTAATACCACTGACTGATGGACTACTGCCAACACGCATTGGTTCAGACAATGACCCACCAGCCAGTCCTAACGCAGACCGCACACTATTTGGGGTCTGACCAACTTGTACTTGAAGTTGGGTTTGCGTTTTAACGGGAGTCTTTTCCTTCTCAACTTCTTCTTCCCTATCACTATTCTCACTATCACCAGTGAGATCTCCTAACAAACACAAAACCTTATTACGAAGTGAGCTGATCGCATCTTCTTCGTCATCTGCCTCACAAGGGGTCCTAGCTAACCTACCTATACACCATTCAATCTTTGTTACAATCTTAATGTACTCCGAAGACTTTGGATTCTTCGGAGGTACTTTAAGAAGGCCCCTAATCTCCTCAATTTTTGCTTCGATAGCATCTCTGTCCTCATCGTATGAAAAAGGGTACACTACGCTAACCTCCATCGAGTTTCTCTTAACGAGCAACCTCGATGACCTCAATGCTTTTCGCATCTCATCTACCGAACCTACTTTTAAACCCCTGACCTTCATCTCATAGGCCAGTTCGTCCTGAGCTTATCTTCCTATATTCATCTTTATTAAAAAAAACTAATTTAATTAATAGCACACACGAGAAAAACGAAACAAAAAAAAAATTTAAATTAAAAGAAATTGGCAACCCTTAAATATTCGAATATAAAAAAAATATATTGACTTTAACTTTTCCTATCAAAAAAGAAAAACTACGACGAAGATAAAAAAGTTGTTAAAAAAACCTATTGGCACACTAATCTCCAACTCAACCAATGTTTAATAAAAAAAAAACTCTCTTTAAATCTTCACCGAGAAAACACTACAAGTTTCTTTAACACAAAAACCCTGAACACGAATCAGTTCTTAAATTTTATAGGTATCACAGTTAAAAAAAAATTATTGCGAGCCCCTATAAACCACTACCTTAAACTACCTTCCTCAAAGCACAATTTATAGATTATATCCTATGAATAAAAAAAAATAATAACACTTCACTCAATTCCCAAAACAAAATTATAAGTAGCTAGGTATATACCTGGATATTATTATAAATAGGTATCGCGAAATATCCCACGCGAGAAGAAAGAAATAATAAATAAAACTATCACCTAACACTGAAATGCGTTTAATTCAATCTCCACACAAACACGAGAAAAAAAAAATGTCACTATATAAATATCCCACGCGAGAAAAAAAAAACAAAACTATCAGCTATCACCGAAAATAACTCAACTGAATTTGCACTCGATTTGCAAAACACACGGAATAAATGTCGCGAAAAAAGGACCTATCCCATGCGAGAACAAAAGCAATAATAAAGAAAACGCTGAACAAAATTTCTTCAAAAAAAAAGGAAACTGAATAAAATTGTATGAAAACAAATAATGAAACAAAAGACACCACAGAATTGAAAACAAGTTTACAACACTAATAAAAAAAAATATCACCAAAAAACTTTCTGCTCCTCCTCTTGTTTCCTTGGCTGGATCCCTTGTCTGCTCCGCCTACTCCTTCCACAACACTTTGTTTGGCCACGAAAAACTACACCAATAAAACAAAATTAATTAGAACTTTTATCCCATCAATCTTTTGATGAAAAAAAAAACACACAACAATATAATACAAAATTCTTCCACTTTGGGCCCCACGTTGGGCGCCACTTTATTGCACTTTTTCTTCGCGGCACGAACACGATAGGGGAATTTATTTAAGTTTACTTAATAATCGATACTTTAAGATTATTATTAGTGATGGTTTAAAATTTAAATCGCGATCAATTAAATTTCAAAACAAACAAAAAAAAAGAAAAAAAAATTTGAAATGTTTTAAACGCGCACCGACGGCGACACACGACACGAATTTACTAATGATTATGATACCTATCAATAGGCCACACACGAATAACGCGAAAAGAGAATGCGAAATAAAAAAAGTGCAATATACAGCTTGATTAAAGAAGCTGTCACCACGGCTGCTCAGCTGGGGTGGGTTCGGTGGAAGAATTTTGTATTTCCTTTGATAAGCTTGATTGATTTCGTAATCAAAACAGTTTATCAAAAGAAGAAAGTATATGGTTGCACAGTAGGGTGAAAAAAAAGTTAGGCGCCAGGAATTTTTTTCTAAAACCGAATTAGAAAATTCCAAAACTAATTTTAGGATTTGAAGGACAGATATTTTAAATAAAAAGAAAGAGAGTAAAGTGTAAATAGTTGTTTTTATTGTTTTGGGAAACCGTGGGACAGAAGATCCCTGGACTAAAACCCAAAAGTCTTTTCAAAATAAAAATAAAAAAAATGAACAATTAAATATGGCCGTTTGGCTCAAAGGCAAAATTAACAAGATATTGAATTTACTTTAAAAAGAAAATAAAACCAATTGAAAAGATAAAAAAAAGGTAAAATGGGTCTTTAACACAATTAAAGCGCGTCCCGAAATTATATGTGAAAACTCGTATACACGTTGAATATAAATATATATTTTAGAATTTCAAATATATATTTATATCACTAATCAAACACAAACTACTTATCTTATTCTCGAAATATGTAACTCCTTTCTCCTATCTCCTTTTCTCCTTTTCCTTCACACGACTCGAATCCCGATTTTAGTCAATTCCAAGACAGGTAATCTTCGATCCAAAATAAAAATAAATATCTCCTCCTCGATTTTATTTTTCTTTCCCAATTTCTCGATTTCTTTCTCAAACTTATTGTACACGCTTGTAAGGCTCTCACCAGAGTGCCTTCCAAGCTAATTTTCATCAACAACTTTCTTCCCTCGTCCATTCCAATCATTCACTCATACATACAACGCTACAACACAACCATTCGTTTCGAGATCATCGGTCACGGCTTTCTGGAAGCATGACGCTCTCCTAGAAAACAACCGTCGTGGGATCTAACGAAACATACTCATACGCACACAAACACGGTTTCAACAAGTTGTTGGATGTGTTGGCGGGATGACATAATGTCCACGGACATAATGTCCATGGACATTATGTCTGCTTTAAATAGGCATAATGTCCATGGACATTGTGACTAATTAGGGAATAGTCATAAGGTCCATGGATATTATGACTATTTAAAAGTGGACATAATGTCTGTATTGAAATTTTGGACTCCAAGTCTAGTTTTATTTATGGACATTATGTCCATATTGAGCTTAGCTGAAAAATTAAAAGAAATGATAGTGTGTTTGGTTTTTTAATAATTTTATTATTGATTGTAACAATATGAAACACACATAAGTAAATGAGAATGAATCGTTAATTCATAAATATTTAATTGAAATTAATTAATAATACAAATTGTTAAGAAAAAAAGAAAAAAAATTAATCATAAACAAATGATGTGTTTTTTACGATTTCCCGGCAATATCGGCATACAATTTTGGACCCATTTTTTAATGCATTTTCACTCAAAATAACAAAACAAGCGGAACAGATTTTATAATGATTGCAAGGTTGTAACAATATATTTTTTGTTTGAGAGAAAGCATTTGAAATATGTTAAAATTTTTTTGCTATTATTTTTTTACATATTTCAAATGCTTTCTTTTACGTCCTTTCTTAATTCGCGCGAATTGTTTGCAAGAAAGCATTTGGAATATGTAAAAAATAATAGCTAAAAATTCGCGCGAATTTTTTGCTATTATTTTTTACATATTTCAAATGCTTTCTCTCAAACAAAAAATATATTGTTACAGCCGTGCAATCATTAAAACACTATTTTTCCGAAAACCCGAAATAAACTCAACTTCTAACACTTTTGACCCGGATGCCATTTTTCTGCTTAGCTTCGCGCTACCGACTGAATTGGTGAACTAAAGAAATTTGCCTATGAACAAACAATTACTCAAACCGGCTTTGTGTTTCCATATCAAACAAAATATAAAAACCTAACAGTTACGTTAAAAAACAGAAATTCGTCTCTTTTTTATGAATTTGTGATTTTTTTGGCATTTCCATCATGTGGACATTATGTCTATTTCAAAATTTACTAATTAGACATAATGTCCAAGTTTTCGATTTCATCATAAGGTCCATTGACATTATGTCTATTTCGTTCATGGACCTTATGACTATTTCCAATTAGTCACAATGTCCATGGACATTATGCCTATTTGAAGCAGACATAATATCCATGGACATTATGTCCGTGGACATTATGTCATCCCGCCGGATGTGTTTCCAAAACTTGCCAAAACATACTCTCACGCACACAAACAACGTTTCGACAAGTTATTGGATGTGTTTCCAAAACTTGTCGAAACATTATGGACGAGTTCAGACTATTTCCCAACTAAAACAATTTTCGAGAAAAATTGAAAAGAATTAAAATTGAAGAGGAGTCTGAACTAGGCTTTTTCCTACTACTCTTCAACTATCGCGCGGGATTCGAAGCGTGAATTATTTAATGAACTATTTTTGAAGATACAGAAAGGAGCGTTACTTTAAATTCATTTTGGACATTCTACAAAACTATAATCTAACACGCGTTAAAAACCCATTTTGTACATTAAACAAATTTACGTTATTTTAAGTTAATGTTAAAATTACTTTACGTTAAAATGAAAGGATATTAAAATTAAAAGATAATTATAAGAAGGTGTATAGTTGTTGTTGCTCATTTAATGTAGGTAAGTAAGAGTCCACCTGACTCGTTACTTCTTCGGCTCATCCGCCGGCTCTCTTCTCGTTTTATCACGTCGTACTCGAACACCTGCTTTTGTTGCTTTTGCAAAATAAGGCTAGATACACCACTGGTTGATGAGACCATGGTTGCCCTCAACTTCGCCAATATTTTGCAGCCACAACGAGAAAAAGAAAAGGGAAAAAGAACGACCGAAGGGAAGTTTTTGTTGCGGTAAAATTTACCGTAACAATTATCCACTTACATGTTCGGATTCCTTAACAAAATACACACTTTTTTCAAAAAACACACACTCGCCTAACAGTGATGTTTATGTTTTGGAATTCACAACAAACCTGACTACGACTATCCCTTAACTATATAAAAACAAAGAGTGAGAGAATAATAAAGAGTGAAGAACTTAAAGGAAACAGTTATGGGAACCATTCAGATTTGTTCCAATGAAAAGTTCTGTAAGAAGAGGGTGTCAATAGCTAGGCTGACATTTTGCAGTGTCAAGCTTACGCTATAATTAATAAATTTTTTTCACATTTAAAAAAAAGAACATTTTGTAGTTACCACCTCTTTTGCATCTTCACAGCATGGTATAACAGTTACAATTCCAGCTTTCAAGGAACTAAATGAAAATATAAACATTAAATTTTAAGCCTATAAATTTCATAATGTATTTGATGGCCTTATATAATTAGATCTGATAAAGAATTTAAATGTTGTCTTAGAGTTTCTAAGCTCACGATTCAAAACGCCCAACACTTATCTACCCATTGAATATTTTATCTCAAGCTCACAAGTTTTAGTCAAAAAACTTTTGCCAGCTGGCAACGTTTCAAGAATTAAAATACCAGTTACTACCCAAAACGGGAAGATATTAATTCCTGCACAAGCTGTACAAAATTGTAACATTAACTTCTTCTAATAATGGATTGGCACATGCAGAAATAAAAAACAGTTCCACTTGCGATGTTATCTTAACAATCTCGCACCCAATTAAATCTACCCTATTTGAAAACAATATCGAACTCTTTCATATTATGAGTATATTAGAAACCCAAACAGCAAAATTTCAGGATGTCAAACAGCGTATAAGAACCGATCATATGAATGAAGAAGAAAAAACAAAATTAATTGCCCTTTGTACAAAATTTTCCGATATTTTTTATTCCGATGATACCTACCTCTCTTTTACAAATAAAATAAAACATGAAATTCGAACTTGCGACGAAATACCAGTTCATCAAAAAAACCATCGCTACCCCTTTGTCTATAAAACTGAGGTAAATAAACAAATCCGCAAAAAACTGGAACAAAATATTATAAGGCCTAGCAGTTCGCCATGGTCGTCTCCAATTTGGGTAGTTGAGAAAAAGCCCGATGCCTCTGGAAAAAGAAAATGGCGTATTGTCATTGATTATAGGAAGGTCAACGATAAAACTATAGATGACCGATATCCTGACCCCAATATCTCAGATGTTTTGGATAAACTTGGTAAGTGTAATTATTTTTCAACGATAGATTTGGCAAGCGGGTTTCATCAAATTGAGATGCACCCTGAAGATATTCAAAAGACCGCTTTCAACGTTGAAAATGGTCACTATGAGTTCCTTAGAATGCCATTTGGCTTGAAAAATGCGCCCGCTACATTTCAACGTGTAATGGACCACATTTTAGAAGGTCTTCAAGGCGTTATCTGTTTCGTTTAGACGATATCATAATTTTTTCTACATCTCTTTGAAAGCGCATTTATTTAACCTGAAAAAAGTATTTGAACGCTTACGAGATGCGAATTTCAAAATACGACTTGATAAATCCGAATTTTTAAAAAAAGAAACTGTATACTTGGGTCATATTATAACAACTTCTGGAATAAAACCCAACCCAGATAAAATTGAATGTATTCAAAATTTTCCGATTCCAAAAACTCCCAAAGAATTGAAGAGCATTTTTGGGACTTCTTGGATACTACAGAAAATTTATACCTAGTTTCGCAAAAATAACAAAGCCACTGACTTCTTGTTTAAAGAAAGGTGCAAATCTCGATACTAAATACATCCAGTGTTTCGAAACTTGTAAGAATCTCTTAATAAATGAACCGATCCTTCAGTACCCTGATTTTTCTGTTCCATTTAATCTTACTACCGATGCAAATCAATATGCAATCGGAGCAGTTTTTTCGCAAGGCACCCGAAATCAAGATAGACCTGTTGCTTATGCATCAAGGACTTTAAATGACTCAGAACAACATTACAGCACGATTGAAAGAGAACTTCTTGCAATCGTATGGGCTACGAAATATATCCGCCCATACTTGTATGGAAAAAAGTTTAATATATATATATATATGTCACGGTCAAAGCCCGATCTCTAGTCAAACCTAGGTTGGACTAGTCAATGCTCAACATTGACCAGCAGCGTTCATCAAAGCCCGGGCTTTGACCGATGAGTTTTTAGTCAAACCTAGGTTTGACTGGTCGGTCAAAGTCCGAAACGAAATTATGAGATTCGGACTTTGACCAAGGCACTGATGGTCAAAGTTAGAGGGAAAATATTGTTTGTATGGTGTGAGAGAGGGAATTCTCTCTCCCACTCTCACACCATACAAACAATATTTTCCCTCTATGTATGTATGGTGTGACAGTGGTTTGACTAAAAACTCATCAGTCAAAGCCCGAAACTAAAGTATCCATCGGGCTTTGACCAACGCTGCTGGTCAATGTTGAGCATTGAATAGTCAATCCTAGGTTTGACTAGATATCGGGCTTTGACCGTAACATAGATCATAAGCCGTTACACTGGTTGTTTTCAATGAAAGACCCTAGCTCAAGAGTAATAAGATGGAGATTAAAACTATATGAGTTTGACTACAATATTATTTATAAAAAAGGTATCCAAAATTCAAATGCTGATGCCTTATCACGAATAAAATCATGTGAGCTTAACATAAATGAAACTTTGAGCGATTTTAATAGTGATATTTTTAACCCAGTCACAGATAATAATTCAATAGCTGGTAACATAGATGAAAACCCCGACGCAGATGAAATTGAGTCAAACGTTGACTACAATTTAGACAATTCTGACTGTGAAACTGTTCATATTAGCCACGAAAACCCCATTTTAGAAATTCCTATTTGTTGTACTCCACTTACTTCATATTTAATAACTTTCAAAAAAGTCTACGTACAAAATAATTAAATTAAAAATGAATTTATTTTTGCGAGTCTCTTGTGACGTCACTATAAAGAGAGAGCTGTCGTAATCTTCTATTCTTTGATTCATGACAACTCCATCCAAATTCAAACGGTAACATTGAAAGATTTCATTCAACTACACTGCCGATCAATCAAATAAACTCAACATATGTTGTCTCTTATACTTTGACTTTCTCTTTCATGCAGAAAGTTATCGCCACAACCTTTGTTGTTTTTTCTTTGAAGAGAACAATAGGTAAATTTAAGTGATAAGAGTAGGCTGCAGAATTGTACAGTTACTATTTATTCCTATTTTGCTTTGCCAATGCCAAAAAACAATGCTTTTTAGGCGGTCACCAGAATAGACTCAGAGGCTGTAATTTTAGTTTCCTTTAAGTTGTGCGAGTTAAAAGGTGAATTTTGTTGTATCTTGTAATTTTTGATTAAATATACACAAAATGGGTCGTGGTGCAGCCCTATCATCGGTGGAAAAAGGCTAAATATTGGCCTATCGAGACAGCAATCTAACAACCCGGCATAGCAGAAAAAATCTCTAGAAGTCAGACTGTTGTCTGTCATTTTCTAAAAAATCCATCAAACTATGGACAAAATATGAAAAAGCCCGCTAGGAAAGCACTTACGGCTTACGAAGAGCGAAGAATTCTACGAGAAGCCTCAAACTCAATGTGCTTAAATTTGGGAGTAAATGCAAGTGTAGCTACCGTACGGCGAGTTATAAGGAGAGCAAAACATCTAAAACGATTAAAACTAAAAAAAACCACCGCTTACCGACGTTCGTAAGCATGCTCGCTCTCTGTTTGCTCAAAGTCACATGTCATGGAATAGGGAGTGGTATCAAATCGTTCTGATGAAAAACGCTTTAATTTGGATGGACCAGATGGTTTCAACTACTATTTTCATGACATAAGAAAGGAAGAATACTGTATCGTAGCTCAAATGGACTGTGTAATCGAGATCAATTAATAAATATGTGGAAAGAAATAAAACACGATAATTTTAGAGTGGAAAAAATATTATAAAAAACCACTAAGCACATTATTTATTCCTTCTCGGTTCAAAATCCTGCTTAAGACTAACTCTCACTCGTGCTTGTTCGCAGAACAAGCACTCTTTCGTTAAGTTCTTACGTTAAGTTTTATTTACGTTTAATTTTATCTTCTTATACTTGAGTGACCATCGAATGCAGAGTTACCAGAACTCATGCGATTCGATACAGTCCCGGCGAAAACCTACGGTTTTCCACCCTTTGCGCTTTTATTTTACATACATATATCTCTGCTCAATAAAAATTTATTCTAATATAATAATCATTGCAGCTCCTTGATTGGTAAGATGCACATCTTCTGTACCGATGTCGTAAGTTGATTGCTCGCTGTTTGCAGAACCACGCTCCTTATTAGTCCATCCCTGCCTGGTATTAGTTTTAGTATCCGCGCCCTCGCCCACGCCGATGATGGGAAATTTTCTCTCCTGATTATGCAGAGTTGTCCTTCTCTCAAGCCATATTTCTCTTTTCGTCATTTCTTAATCTCGTATAGAGTATATAAGTACTCTTCCTTCCATCTGCTCCAGTAGTGTGCAAGCATACACTTGCGCTCCTTCAACAATTGTATGTCCCGGCGTTAACGCCTGCAAATCATCAGGATCATCGCTCAATGGATGTAGCGGTCTTGAATTCAAGATGGCTTCTATCCCAGTAATTAATGTCAAAACCTGCTCAAACTCATGTGCCAAAACCTTCGCTCCAACAATCTTCGTCAAATGATATTTCATCGACTTTACCGCTGCTTCGTATATCCCACCTGATGTGGAGCCACAGGAGTCATAAACTTCCATTCCGTCTCTTTCAAACTTAAGTGTTGAAATGTATCCTTCACTAACCAACGCTCTTTGGCTTTCTGCAATTCCTTCGCTGCACTGACAAATGATGTACCATTATCGCTATATAACCTTTCACACCTGTCCCTTCTTGCTATGAATCTTTCGAAACAAGCAATGAACGCCACTGACGTCAGATTTGATACCAAATCTTGTAACAAAGTTACACCTTTCCTGCCGCCCCCTCCGCATCCGACCGCAATAACCAAATAATCGCCGCCACCAACCCCCGCAACAGTTCCAACACCACCACCGATCGGCACGATGATTCCATGTAATTATTCATCTACGATGAATAATCGAACCATCATCACGTGACGTAACAACCACACAGCCTCCCAAATAACCGCCGCCACCGACCGCCACTCTAATTCCACCACCGCCACCGAACGCCAAGAAGATTCCATACATTTATTCATATAACGAATATTTGAATCCCATCACGTGACGCAATGCCAACATTGCCTACTATTAAGGAAATTACATCTACCCCTAAACCCCGCACCGCTGATTTGGACTGCCGATCTCCCAGCCATTGGAAGAAGTTCTATTGCAAATAGAAAACCGGGATAAGAGTTCTCACTCGAAGGTACGCTGCGGGGAATACCAGCAGAAACCTCACAAAGTTTTGAAGCAAAAGTTTTTTGTCAGCTTTTCACTCCGCTGTTGGTCGTGGTGGATCGTTGACCGGCGTTTAGGCCACTCGTTTATTGTCGTGGAGCTCTTCCTTTCTAGAGGAATCTCTACTGACCTCCGTTTATTGTCGTGGGGTTGCTGCTCTCGTAAGCTTCTCCATAGACCTAGTTTGGAACTACCAGTTTTTTGTCGTGGCTACTCCTTTTCTTAGGGGTACCATAGACCGAGCCTTGCTCAACCGATTTTTGCCAGCTTTCCAATCCGCTGTTGGTCGTGGTGGATCGTTGACCGGCGTTTAGGCCACTCGTTTATTGTCGTGGAGCTCTTCCTTTCTAGAGGAATCTCTACTGACCTCCGTTTATTGTCGTGGGGTTGCTGCTCTCGTAAGCTTCTCCATAGACCTAGTTTGGAACTACCAATTTTTTGTCGTGGCTACTCCTTTTCTTAGGGGTACCATAGACCGAGCCTTGCTCAACCGATTTTTGCCAGCTTTCCACTCCGCTGTTGGTCGTGGTGGATCGTTGACCGGCGTTTAGGCCACTCGTTTATTGTCGTGGAGCTCTTCCTTTCTAGAGGAATCTCTACTGACCTCCGTTTATTGTCGTGGGGTTGCTGCTCTCGTAAGCTTCTCCATAGACCTAGTTTGGAACTACCAGTTTTTTGTCGTGGCTACTCCTTTTCTTAGGGGTACCATAGACCGAGCCTTGCTCAACCGATTTTTGCCAGCTTTCCACTCCGCTGTTGGTCGTGGTGGATCGTTGACCGGCGTTTAGGCCACTCGTTTATTGTCGTGGAGCTCTTCCTTTCTAGAGGAATCTCCACAGACCTAGTATCTAAGGTATCATAGTAAATGAATTGTAATCTTTTATTTTAAGAATATCAATAAGAGTATGAAATAAATTGTTAAGAAAATTAAGAGCAATAAAGATATTGTTTTTTCGGAGTTCGACACTCTTCAACCCTGAGTTTTTGCTTTCTTTTGGGAACAACCCTGGACATCCATGAGCTAACCTCAGCCTGAGTAAAAAAAAGCATCACAAATTGGCGCCCGAGCAGGGACCTTTAGAAGACTCAACCGAACTCCGACCGCCGACCGACCAGGAGCCTTCGAAAGGTACCACCGATAACCGCCGACCGAACTTGGATCATCAACTTGCTACAACGTACAGCAGAGTCATGTTCGGAACCGATGACAACACTAAGGAAGATGACCAGAACATCCTCCAGAATCTCGGCTTCATACATTATATGAAGAAATCCGAGTTAGTTGAGACATTAGGAACACTAAGTCTAGAAACAGACGGGAAAGTGAAGGATCTTCGTCAACGTCTAAGTACCCAACTCAAAAAGGTTCGCTCGCATGGTTCAATGCAAAATCTGTGCGAAAAATGGGAAGACATTGTGGAACAGAGATTAGATGACGAACCGCCCGTAGAGCCTTTACCCACCCAGAAACCGCAACCGCCGAAGGAACCCACTGACCTGGAATCTAGCCGCACCGCAGGGGGACCCGTTTCCCCAATATATATAGAAACACACTTTGAAGTCCCACCGCTCAGACCGCCGACCCAGAAACCGAACAAGACCATAAAACCAGCCGACCTGCCCGTGGTCGACACGCATCCCGGACCTAACCGTTACCAGAATACGTCGACCGAACGTGAAAATCACCGGCACGAACCAGGACAGCAACTCCCCCCTCCAAACCTCCCCACGAACCTGCTCACGCTAAGCTACGAAGCTGAGCTAATGAATACGGTCCGTAAGTGGGGTTTAAAGTTTGATTCGTCGGGAAATCCCCTTGAATTCTTGGAGAGGTTAACAGAGTTGACGCATTGCTACAACATTCCTCCAGACGATGTGCTACGGACATTACCGGAAATATTCCGAGGAACCGCCTTGCAATGGTTTAGGATAAAGAGGGATAGTCTATCCACCTGGGAAGATTTTCGAGAAGCCTTCGTCAGTCATTTTCTACCCGCCCGATACCTGCACAAGTTGGAAGAGGAGATAATAAGGAAACGCCAGGGGCCGCGAGAAAAGGCCAAGGAATACATCTTATCCGCCCAGTACTTATTGCACCAGCACCCACGCATGTCGTCAACCGAAAATATCGACCGGATTTTTGACAACATGAGGCCGGAATACCGGTTTTATATACGTCGCAAAGACTTCGATACCCTAGATGAGCTTGTTCACTTAGCTGAAGAGTTTGAAGCTATAAAAAGTGACGACCGCAACTCATGTCCGATACCCATAGCCACCGGCCAGTATCCCCCAGCAAACCGACTACCGCCGCCACCAGCACTGTACGACCACGATACGCACTGCTGGAATTGCAAACAGCGGGGCCATTGTAAGGAAGCATGCCACCGACCGTTCCGGATGTTCTGCTCCTTCTGCGGAGAAGACGGCAGACTAACGAAGGATTGCCCATGCCACCGACAAGCCGTAGCTGTAGTGAACGCCCCGCCTGAACAAGACCCCCGATTTTTCGACCCTCTCAGAGTGGGAAACCAAGAATACCAGGTTCTGGTCGACACCGGTTCGACCAAAACTTTTGTCGGACAGCCGTTAAGACAAGTATTCCGAAATGAACAACGCAGGTTTGCAAATATTCATGGGAGGCAAACCACTCTCTGGCAAGCAACCGTTGCCGTCCGATGTCACCAATAGCCCGATAACCACCGTGCACGCAATTCGAGTTCCGTACCGGAGGTCAAGTAGTACCAGTTGTCATTCTACCTCTAACCGAAGAAAGTACCAGCCGAAGTTACTTGCACCGCCCCAGCCGCCGTTTATTTTTCCGATGGATCCCGGACCCACCTTGTTAAAAAAAAGGAATTTCCCGGAGCCTAACATCGCTTTGCACCGCAGCCCGAGACAGAAGCTGCACTCGCTTATCCCGAAATCAAACCGTTTGACTTCGGCCGAGCGTGTCGCTCACAACATTCCCGCACCTGCACCTCAGGTCAAGAAAGTGAAGCCACCACACCGCCGCCACCAAAGCATAAGTCAGTCTGTCACTGACCCTAGGATGCAACAGCCGACCGAACCACGTAAAATAAAGCCGTCAACCAGAAGCCAACGCTCAGCCGTATTTCACCGAACCAAGTGTCGAAGGAGCCCCGTCAACACTCCGAACCATGATTTGGAAGCCAGTCAGCCGATTTTACCAAAGCCTCCACCTGCAGTAGGTTTAGGGAAGGTGCGCATGCGGCACAAAAAGGCCGAAAGAACTTTGCAATCTCATAACCGACCAGCCGAAGAACCGACTCGAAACTTTCCGCTTCCGATCCGACCCGAAAAGAGCCAACACTCCAGCAGAGTATTGTACCCATTCAGAAGCATCAGGTTGAGAGGGAGCCGACACTACCGGACGTTCAGCATTCAACGCCCGTGGGGCCGAATCAACGTGCGAATGAATCGAAAAGGTACTCACGCTGAGCTGCGATTCAAGGGGCAGCGAAAATCCATCGAAGTCGAACTAGACTAGAAGTTAAGAAGAAGGAAGACCGAGCTCACAATGAATTTTTTTTTAGTTTTTCTTTTCGTATTGAATACGTTTTTCTTAAGTTTATATTGATCGAACTATTTATAAGCCTGTTTTTTTACTCAATGTTAAGTTGAATTACCGAATTAAAAAAAAAAAAAAAAAAAAAAAAAAAAAAAAGATATTTACAGCCACCACTTTCGACGAGAAAGTCCTCGTCCCGTAAGCAAGGGGGGAATGTAACGAAGCTACACCTTTCCTGCCGCCCCCTCCGCATCCGACCGCAATAACCAAATAATCGCCGCCACCAACCCCCGCAACAGTTCCAACACCTCCACCGATCGGCACGATGATTCCATGTAATTATTCATCTACGATGAATAATCGAACCATCATCACGTGACGTAACAACCACACAGCCTCCCAAATAACCACCGCCACCGACCGCCACTCTAATTCCACCACCACCACCGAACGCCAAGAAGATTCCATACATTTATTCATATAACGAATATTTGAATCCCATCACGTGACGCAATGCCAACATTGCCTACTATTAAGGAAATTACATCTACCCCTAAACCCCGCACCGCTGATTTGGACTGCCAACCACTTACTAGGACCTAAACCAGAAGAACAGCCAAATGAATGCATCACTCCAAATGAATTACTCATTTGCAAGTATTTCTAACATTTAACTTTATAATTCACAGTCTCTTCTTGCAGAGAATTTCCATATGTAGAGGCGAAATTTGCAGGGAAAATCAGACTCGATCTCCCAGCCATTGGAAGAAGTTCTATTGCAAATAGAAAACCGAAATAAGAGTTCTCACTCGAAGGTACGCTGCGGGGAATACCTCACAAAGTTTTGAAGCAAAAGTTTTTTGTCAGCTTTCCACTCCGCTGTTGGTCGTGGTGGATCGTTGACCGGCGTTTAGGCCACTCGTTTATTGTCGTGGAGCTCTTCCTTTCTAGAGGAATCTCTACTGACCTCCGTTTATTGTCGTGGGGTTGCTGCTCTCGTAAGCTTCTCCATAGACGTAGTTTGGAACTACCAGTTTTTTGTCGTGGCTACTCCTTTTCTTAGGGGTACCATAGACCGAGCCTTGCTCAACCGATTTTTGCCAGCTTTCCACTCCGCTGTTGGTCGTGGTGGATCGTTGACCGGCGTTTAGGCCACTCGTTTATTGTCGTGGAGCTCTTCCTTTCTAGAGGAATCTCCACAGACCTAGTATCTAAGGTATCATAGTAAATGAATTGTAATCTTTTATTTTAAGAATATCAATAAGAGTATGAAATAAATTGTTAAGAAAATTAAGAGCAATAAAGATATTGTTTTTTCGGAGTTCGACACTCTTCAACCCTGAGTTTTTGCTTTCTTTTGGGAACAACCCTGGACATCCATGAGCTAACCTCAGCCTGAGTAAAAAAAAGCATCACAATCTATATGCAGTGCACTGGTTTTAAGGCTAACAAAGACGGAAACCCAACATTTCTGTCTTATTATTTGCTCATCTGCTCTGTCGATCATCTTTATTTCGAATGGACCTGCATATAGTCTACCCTTGTGTGTAGAAAAGCCTTCCCTGCTGTTGCTCTCTCTGATGGCAAATCAGCCATCAATTGCATCTCAAAAAGTTGATTATAACGCACGCAAACCAAGCACTTATGTGAGTAATTCCTCAGCTGACTTCGTAGCTTCGGAATTCAGAATCCCTGACGAATGTCCTGCATCATGACCTACACTGCTCCATGATTCGTTGCTGTATGCGCATTATACATGATCAACCAAGCCAATCGAGAACTATTTGGCACGATAGCTGGATGCCTTCTCTCGTATTCCATCTCTGCTCTTTCCAGTCTCCCTGCTACTCTCAGAATCTGTTCACCATTTAAGATTGGCTTAAAGAATTCTATCCTGCTCTTTTCAGGCAAACACCTGTCCTTCTCTATAAATATGATTTCCTTCTGCTCTATTCCTTATTTTCACTTGACGTGCAGAACGTCTCCATCTCTTTCCATCTATCTCTTCATCTTCTTTTCGTTGCTTTATTTTTGCTTTTTATTACATAGCTGATTACATTAATCGCGTTCTCTAATGTAGACGTGTATTTAATCAATGGAATACTCCTTCTCCAGCACTCCAAATAAATAGATAAAGGCTCTGTAAATTTTGTTATCACAAAAACTTTCATCTCATCCCTACCCCCATCTGAAACATTTGGCACAAGCTTTTCAGATGACCAGCTCAACCGAGGTTTTGCCAACCATTCCGGCCCATGCAACCACAACTTGTTATCAACCAATGCTGATGGCTGTATTCCTCTTCTTAGAATATCAGCCGGGTTATCCTTCGTTCCCACATGTCTTCACCTTTTGACTTCGGTATTTTTGTTTGTATAGACGAGACTCTATTCGCTACAAACGTTTTTAAATTGCATGGTAATTTACTTATTCAATGCCGCGCTACGAGTGAATCTGTCCAAAGATCATACTCGATACCTTCCCATTCCATTGTTTTAATGACGTTTACAATTAACCGTCCCAATAGCTCCGCTGCTGCTTGCTCTTAGCACGGTATTGTCACCGTTGTAAGTGGTGCAACCCGTGTTTTTGCTGTGATAAGATCTGCTGTAATCCTGCCGTACGTATCGTTCTCAGATAAATCGCTGCTCCATATGCCCTCTCAGAAGCATCCGAACATCCACGAAGCTCTTTTCGTACTTCTTCTGAAGTACCTATCTGTAACGAACAAGCACGCCCTCTTAATGTGACAGGCGCAAACAAAAGGTCATAGCTTACTACTGGCTTAAAGCTCTGCGCTAAGAGCTCTTCTTTCTTTTTTTTTTATATATAATTTCCGGCTTTGCAGGAAAAATGAGAAGTATTTCCAACCTATTAATCCGAATCCATCCAAGTAGTTCGAACCTTTTATCCATTTCTTTAATTTAACCATTGAATTTAACCGAGACATTGTAAGTAAATAATCTCTAATACATATTATACATTGCGTTTTAATAAACATGTATCTAGGATTTGTAATCCAGCTAAAATACCAAATTTGTTTTAATTACCACGCGGATTGACAAGAGGTCTCTATCGTTGCAACCAATTTGTTGCAACAAATTACAAATCAATTGGTTAAAATGAACCATACAAGTGATGAAACAATCGCAGATCCCTTTGCTCCATCTAGGAAAATAAATAGGTCTCTTCTTCGAAACCAGGAGAGCGACACAACAGATGGATACGACTGCGCTTGCTGCACTCAACCAAACAGCACTGATGACATGGTGCAGTGTGATAAATGCCCAGCTTGGTATCACTTCACCTGTGCGAACGTTGATAGCTCTATCATCGACAAAATGTGGGTTTGTCCAACATGCGAAGGTAAGATTATTTCTTTATCTAGTAGTTTCGTAGAAGTGTCCACAGCTGCTTCTGTGAGTGTGCCAGCAAAAACCGTAGATACTTTTCAAAGCTTAGGAGCTCTACCGAAATATAGTTGCACTACAACCAACTCCATAGTTGGCAAAACTATCTGTGCTACATCTACAAACAGTGACATTTATGCAAATCATTCATTTTCAACGTTAGCTCCATTTATCCCTCAAAGTTCCTTCAGTCACATAACCACGTCATCAATCGCTAATGTGATTCAAGGTTATGGTCTGAGTACGAACGAAGGAGTATATACTACCCCTGGTAGCTTGGTTACAACTACTTTAATAAATCGAAATAAATCATTTGCGGCACCTTCTACGGAAGTTCGAAAAATTAGTGACCAAATGTTCAAAATGAACCTAGGTACTGAAACATGTGACGCCGCTGCCGTCGTTAATCTAGGGTTCAGGTCTACATCACGGCTTAGAACGAAACCTCCTAAAAGTTCTCATTTGGAATTCCAAACGCCTTTCGTAGACAACGGTGTAAGTCTTCTTAATGCGACACATGTTTCTAAACAGCTGAGGACAAACCAGCGTTCACCAGCGGCCGATGGAAAAATAAATTCAAAACCCTCATGCAGCTCTAAATCATCAAAGCTCTCTCTCAACAGACAAATTCAAATAAATTTGCAAAAACTAGAGGAGGAAAAGGCTATGCAAGAAGAACGAGAAATAGAATTTTTTGAAAAAAGACGAAAACGAGACTCTGAGTATATATCTAAAAAATACGAAATGCTAAGACATCTGGAAGAATCTGATAATGAATCCGATAAAGACTCTAACAGCGTGGATGAAAACGAAGAACTGGGCGCATCTAATCTGCACGTAAGAACTTGGCTCAAGAAAGTTCCATGGGAACAACTACAATCAACAACTAACCTAAGCCAGAATCGTCCGAAGCCAGCGTCTGGTATTAATAATAAAAAAAATGAAAACCAGCAATGCCGTGTTGAGAATAACAACCCCTTCCCTGCTGTCTCTCTGCCATCGCACTGTCATAATAACTTATCATTGGGAGCACACCTTGAACCCAACAACATTATTAAGATGCCATCGGACTCATTACACCACCATTTACCACCAGAAAACATGCCTTCTAATGAAACACCCAATGTTTCTCGGATGAACAATTTGAGCAGAAACCAACTAGCTGCTCGTCAACTTATGTCCAAGGATTTGCGCCCTTTCGGAGGCAACCCAGAAGACTGGCCACTCTTCATTGCCGATTTCAACAGGAGCACAGAACTTTGCGCCTTTAATGAGGAAGAAAATTTGATTCGGTTGAATAGATCGCTCAAGGGAGAAGCACTTGATTCTGTGAGAAGTATGCTGATTCAACCAAACTGCGTTCCCCAAATTATTTCAACTCTGAAGATGCTGTATGGAAGGCCGGAAATCATTATTCACTCCCTGCTTCGAAAAATTCGTTTTACGCCTCCGCCGAAGGCTGAAAAGTTAGAAACTGTTGTTTCATTTGCGCTAGCGGTTCAAAACCTTTGCGCGACAATTGAGGCTTCTGGTCTACGCGATCATTTGAACAACCCAACCCTGCTGCAGGAACTAGTAGATAAACTGCCCCCTGCAATACGTCTTAACTGGGCAATATTCAAACAAACGTCACCAAGCCTTGAGCATAGTTTGTTGATTTTCAAAAATTGGATATACCAGCTTGCTGAAGCTGCAAGTGGAGTTCTCCTACCTACATCCTCTGTAAGGGATACTCCTGTACGGGATGACCGACGAACTCCCAGAAACTTGAAAGAGAAAGGATTTATTAATACACATTCCTTAATGAATGGTGTAACTCCTAATAGCAAGTCCGTTTTCGTTAATAGATGCTGCATTTGTGGCGGCGGATGTTTATCCGTAGAAGAGTGTAATGAGTTCAAGAATCTTACCCGATCAGTGAGGTGGAATGAGGTACGAAAACATCGATTATGTCGTCGATGCCTATGTAAACACGCCAACAACAGATGCGATTCCACAGCAGTATGTGGAGTAGACGATTGTGTTTTTAAACATCATAGACTTCTGCATAAGGATCTGAGTGAAGTCCAAGGCGTTCAGTTAAATAAAAGAAATAAAGACACTGCGCCGCCCTTAGATGACAACCATGAACGGTCAAAGTCACAAAATGTTGGCTTGCTTGGAATGCATTTAAAAGACAATGAGCGTTGTAGCTTGCCAAATGCCAACCCGATTCTCTTCCGAATTGTTCCAGTTATTTTGTACGGGAAAAACACTAATGTTCATGCGTTCGCCTTTTTGGATGATGGCTCGTCCATAACCTTGATCGATGAAGATATCTCAAAACAACTTCAACTCGACGGCACCCCACAGCCTTTATGCCTTAAATGGACAGGAAATACTTCCAGAGTTGAAAAGAACTCCAAAGTCTTTAACCTAGTAATCTCCGGCACAACTCCAAACGCTAAAAGATTTACTTTGGAAGATGTGCATACTGTTACGAGCTTGCATCTACCCTCTCAATCCTTAGACCGCATTGAACTTCAAAAGAAGCACGAATATTTGAAGGGAATTCCCTTCGAAGCTTATAGTCATGGTGCTCCTCGCTTGTTGATTGGTCTCAACAACTCGAGCCTAGGTCTCCCACTGCGGTCAAAAGAAGGAGGTCCCAAAGAACCGGTTGCTACTAAAACCCGTCTCGGATGGGTCGTACATGGAAATAGTTCGGTTGAATCGGAAACTTCAGTCAACAATGGTTATAACTTTCATATATGCAACTGCAACGATGCGTTTCTTGAAAAAGTTGTGAAAAACTACATATGCTTGGACAACTTTGGAACATCATCCAACTCAAAGATTATATTACTTTCAGCTGAGGATGAAAGAGCTCTTGAACTATTGAAATCAAACACAGTTTATAAGGACGGCAGATTTGAAACTGGTCTTTTATGGAAATTTGACAAAATTAATCTTCCAAACAGTCTTCCTATGGCCAAGAGACGCCTTCAATGCCTTCAAAGGCGTATGCAACATGATTCAGGCTTAGCTGAAGCTCTCAACAAAAAGATTGATGAATATCTTTCAAAAGGATATGCTAGGAAGTTGTTACCATCAGAAAGCCGGTCTGCCGATCACACCTGGTACCTACCAATATTTCCAGTACAAAATCCCAACAAGCCAGGAAAATTGCGAATAGTTTGGGACGCTGCTGCGACTGTTCATGGAATCTCCCTAAACTCTTTGTTGCTAAAGGGTCCAGATCAACTTACTTCTTTGCCATCCGTCATCATGAAATTTCGGGAAAATAAAATAGCCATATGTGGAGACATTCAAGAAATGTTCCATCAGGTCCGCATTAAAGAAGCAGACCAACATTTTCAACGGTTTTTGTGGAGTAAGAGTGCAAACGAAACACCAGAAGTAATGACCGTCATGACTTTCGGAGCAACCTGCTCACCTTGCTCTGCACAATTCGTAAAGAACCTGAATGCAGCGCGTTTTTCTAGTCAGTTTCCGAGAGCGGTGCAGTCGATAAAAGACAACCATTATGTTGACGACTTGATGGATAGTTTACCAACAGAAGCTGAGGCAATCAAGCTAGCACAAGAGATTCGACTCGTACATAAGCAAGGGGGATTTCACATTAGAAATTGGATTTCCAATTAGTTCTTCAAGCACTAAATGGCGAACCCACAACTGCAAAAAACTTAAACGTGGACATCGAACTGGGGACAGAGAAGGTTCTTGGAATGTGGTGGTGTACGTCTTCAGATTGTCTCATCTATAAGATTACGTCTAGTTCCAAGTACACATGTATATTTAATGGCTCCCGGCGTCCTACAAAGCGCGAAGTCCTTAGGACCCTCATGACGATTTTTGACCCCTTGGGCTTGCTCGCTCATTTTCTAATGTATATTAAAATACTTCTGCAAGATATCTGGCGATCGAAAATCGGGTGGGATGCAGAGATTTGCGATGCTGAATACAAAAAATGGACTAGATGGACTCGGTACTTACAAGACGTAGAAACACTAAGAATTCCTAGATGTTATCTTTCCAGTACATCTTGGGAAAAGTCAAGGCAGCTACACGTTTTTGTTGATGCAAGCGAGAATGGTTTCGCAGCCGTAGCGTATGTCAGAAACCTTTCGAGTCAAAACGTAGAGTGCGCGTTAATTGGGTCGAAGACTAGGGTAGCACCACTTAAATCACTATCCATCCCCCGCCTTGAATTACAAGCAGCGTTATTAGGAGCTCGTTTTGCTAAAACTCTTATGAACTCCCATTCTATGCAGTTCACCGAGAAAATATTTTGGTCAGATTCTAGAAACGTGTTGTGTTGGCTTCGGTCAGATCACCGAAGGTATCGGCAGTTTGTTGCCTTTCGCGTCAGTGAGATATTGGACTCAACAGATGTCTCTGAGTGGCGTTGGATACCTACAAAGCAAAACGTAGCTGATGAGGCAACAAAGTGGCAAAAAGTACCTGAATTTCAATCGACTAGTCGCTGGTTCTCTGGTCCCGAATTCCTTAAATACTCTGAAGAAAGCTGGCCTCAAGAAGCCGTAATTCCTGACGAAGTTTCCATCGAAGAACTTAAGCCTCATTTTGTTAACTTTCATCTGCAGAGTAATAGTAGTACTGAAGATATCTTGCGTTTTAAAGAGATATCCAAATATAATCGCCTATTAAGGAGCACTGCGTATATTCTCATCTGGAGATCCCGTTTTTTAAAGAGAAAGCAAAAAATCCCTTACAAGTTAGGTGGACCTCTGACACAAATAGAGCTCCAGGAGGCGGAGAACAAGTTGTTTCAAATAGCTCAGAGGAGTTATTATCAAGAGGAAATTGCTGATCTACTGATAAGTAAAAGTGTCCAAACAAGTAGCACTATCTATAACCTTTGCCCGTTCTTAGATGAAAACAACGTACTTCGAGCGGAAGATAGAACTCGTATGGCAAGAGGAGCAGGATTAATCGTGAGGAATAGAATAATTCTTCCCAGGGAACATCCCATTACCTTTCTGATTATCGATTCTTTCCATCGCCGGTACCTGCATAGGAACCATGAAACCGTAATAAACGAGCTTCGACAAACCTTCTTTATCAATCAAATGAGAGCTGCATTAAGAGCTGTGAGAAAGAAATGTCAATTTTGCAAAAATATTTCAGCACAGCCCCGATACCCCAAAATGGCACTGTTACCTTCTACCCGCTTATCAGCGTATTGTAGTCCCTTCTCGTATGTGGGAATCGATTATTTTGGCCCCTTGAACGTCACCGTTGGAAGAAGAACCGAAAAAAGATGGGGCGTTCTACTAACCTGTCTAACTATAAGAGCGGTTCACGTTGAGATAGCGCATAGCCTTACTACAGACTCTTGTATAGTCTCAATTCGAAACTTTATAGCAAGACGAGGAACACCGCTTGAATTTCATAGCGACAACGGAACTAATTTTAAAGGAGCTGAGCGTGAACTCAAAGAAGCATTTAAAAATATCAAAACTGAAACGTTAGCGCAAGCCTTTACTTCAACAACCACCAAATGGAAGTTCATTCCTCCTGGATCCCCGCACATGGGTGGTAGTTGGGAGAGAATGGTTCGGTCAATAAAGACAGTTCTATACGACATCATGCCCAAACGGAATCCTTCAGATGAGCTTCTCAGAAGTATGCTAATAGAAGCAGAGTCCATTGTCAACTCGCGCCCGCTAACTTATATACCTTTAGAAAATGAAAATCAAGAAGCTCTAACCCCTAATCATTTTCTTTTGGGCTCCTCGAATGGATCGAAACCATTTACAGTATTTAAAGATGATAATGAGATTCTTAGGTTAAACTGGCACACTTCACAGCAGTTTGCTGACCACTTTTGGAAGCGCTGGGTTAGGGAATATCTTCCTTCGCTTACTAAACGTTCGAAATGGTTTAGTCCTGTAAATCCGATCAAAGTAGGGGATGTAGTTGTAATCGTCGATCCTAATAATCCTCGAAATGTTTGGCCTAAAGGAAGAATAATCGAAACAAGGGTTTCAAAAGACGGCCAAGTCAGAAGCGCATTTGTACAAACTCAAACAGGCGTATACGAAAGGCCCGTCGTTAAACTGGCTGTTCTCGATGTTGGGAGCCCTTTAGAGGCAGATCTACCAGGAGTCGCTACTGTGGGGGAGTGTAACGAACAAGCACGCCCTCTTAATGTGACAGGCGCAAACAAAAGGTCATAGCTTACTACTGGCTTAAAGCTCTGCGCTAAGAGCTCTTCTTTCTTTTTTTTTTATATATAATTTCCGGCTTTGCAGGAAAAATGAAAAGTATTTCCAACCTATTAATCCGAATCCATCCAAGTAGTTCGAACCTTTTATCCATTTCTTTAATTTAACCATTGAATTTAACCGAGACATTGTAAGTAAATAATCTCTAATACATATTATACATTGCGTTTTAATAAACATGTATCTAGGATTTGTAATCCAGCTAAAATAATAAATTTGTTTTAATTACCACGCGGATTGACAAGAGGTCTCTATCGTTGCAACCAATTTGTTGCAACACTATCTATCTCCAAATTTTCACGTTCTCTAAATATGTTATTTCCTGCCAGAAATCTCTCCATCTCTCATTTATCTCTCTAGTTAGTTAACACAGCTCACTACGCTTCTCTTGGTTATTGCCTGCTGCGTCTCCGGCGTTTTTACCACAAACGTGAATTGATCCTTCTCAAGCAGCCACTTCAAGCCCAAAACTGATTTTCTCATCATCCTGAAACATAATTGACTCCTGCTCTTCATAGTTCATGTCCTTCACAAGAGCTTTGGAATTGGAGTTCCATTTTTTAAGCTCAAAATCTGCCCCTTTTAAAACATGATCGAAATCTTTTGATGACTTGATCTCCTTCTCTTCAGAGTCACCACCTGTGGTGCAGTCATCCATATAAAATTCCTGCTTAATTGTCTTTGCAGCTTCTGGAAACTCCTGCTATGCCTCCCTTGCACAGTGTACCGTATTATAAGCTGATGAGGTCATACCATAGGTGACTACTGTCAGCCAATATTCTCTCAAATTGTCCTACCAATATTCTCTCAAATTGTCCTGCGGGTTTTCTCTCCAGAATATACGCTGCAAATCCCATTGTTCCTTCGCCACTTTCAATATTCTGAACATCATTTTAATATCCGCAGTAATAGCGACACGGTGCGCATTGAAATTTCGTGCAGATCCTTCTGTTAGTTTTCTCCAAGCAATTGCACTTCATTTAATGGAGTACCTTTATTTGTCCTGCAGCTCTCATCAAATACGACCCTTAACTTTTTGGTGACGCAATGATGTGATATATGGTTTTGCCATGCACTGTGCCAGTCACTGGTGTCATATGTCCTGCGTCTTCATGTTCTCTCCTGGTACTTTGTTTAAACTCAGGATCTCCTGCCAACCTTCTCTCCAAAGCGAAAAACTTACGCTAAGCTGTAAGGTCTGAACTTCCAAGCTCTTTCACTGCTTCCTTCAAAGGAAGCGTCACAACAAACCTGCCAAAATCATCACGTGAATTTGTTTTGATGAAATTTTGCTCCACCTGCTCCTCCTGCTCTTTTGACCTGCTCAACGACATCTCTATGTCATTTAAACCGTTTATGCCAAAAACGCTTAAGCGATTCATGAAGTTGATAACTATTCATGCGCACTGCCTGCAATACCTGCTCATTGTTCATGCTATCCTTCTCATTACCATACTCTCCCAATATTAATCTGCCGAAAACAGTTTCCATCTCAAGGACACCACCTCGTCGATGCTCTAAGACAGAGGTAAATGCTTCTGCTATGAACCTGCAATAAATCTACAGTACCTGCTTTCCAATAATGTGGATCAGCAAGAGATGCTGTAGCAATACTCATCCGTGGCGATTTCAAGTTGTGTGTTGGCACAACTGGCTGCCATTTAACCTGCTCAGGAAGAATCCAAAAGTCCTGCTCTATTAAAATCAGATTGGGCTGTGCGCCCGTCTCTAAAAGTGCTCTTACCGGCCCATATCCTGTTATCCATCTCAATTCTTACTTGTGCCGTATGCATCAAAGTAACTCTCTCCTGCTCTTGCTCATTATAATTAAGAAATAAAAAGACGAAATAAATTATATTCATACTTTGCTTTTTCTTTTTAGAAGGCAAACGCCTAGCTCTCTTAACATCCCCCAGGACATCACCTCTTCCAAATCACTTCCTGCTTTCTCTCTTCCTGCTGTTCCTGCTACTTCTTCCGTCCTGCGCTTCTCCAACCGAGGGCGTTTCCTGGGAAGCACAATTAGTCAATCTGTCTTTTGCTTATTTTCGCTTGTCTGGCTCCTTCTCTTCTTTCACTTTTCCTGCTCATATAGAACAGTTTCTGCACCCTTCCCAATCTCTTTCGTGGCACTATTGTGCATTTGCTTCCCGGGGCATCGACAGCACGGCCCTTGGAAGCAGTCCTTTGGGGCATGGCACGTCTTAAGACAATTGGGGCAAAGTGCTTTTTTCCTTCACGCGATCCTGCTTAGCACGAATGCTCAGTACTGCAAACTCTGGACAAAGTCACATTGGATGATTCCGAAATTTGCACGAGTGGCAAGGCAACAGCCTCTTGTCACCTGGTGCTCCTGCTCTTTGGACATTACTGCCAGCTGCTCGCATGTACTCATACCTGCTCAATTTCGGACGCGCCTGAAGTTGTGACAACGGCTGCTCAAATTTCCTGCCATCGCTCCTCTCAATGCCTGTTCTGCTCTACCTGGCATGCCTGCTATGCGTGTTCTTGGAGCTTTTTTTTAGCTTTTCCTGCAACACTGCGTGGGCAGCAAAGTAATTTTCTTCCGCTCCAGCAATCCTGCGTTGTATCTCCACGTTGACCAATATATCGTCGGCCAACGCAATCCTGCTCTCGCTGATCTTGACCTGCGAGCAGGCTTCTTGCAAGGCCTCAAGCCTGACCTGCGCTGCTGCCATCGTACAAATTCCAAAAACTGGAGATTTCACAAAGGCAAGCATTATGCTCACATGAAAATATATGAAAATACACCAGCATTAAATACATATTGGTGATTTTTCTCCTGCTGGTTGTCAATCTTTTTTATTCGCTGCTCTTTTCTGTAAGTATATAAAATCGTATTGCATTAGAAATGATGATTCAAAAATGTCCTACCCTGAAAATGAAAGAGATACTCGTTTGCAGTAGGTACTTCAATTTCCCAATATGCAGATACATAAATAAATAATAGCTTGCAGTAGGTACTAAAATTCCCAGTATGCAAAAATAAAATAAAATAAAATAAATAGTAGATATAATAATAAAAAAAAGGTCGGCTAGTTGTTGCTGCTTTTGTCGTTGCCAATAAAGTTTATTTATTATAAGAAAAGATATGTTGCATCGAGAAGAAATTCTTTTGTGGCTCATATTCCTGCTTTAAAAATATTTATTCTTTTTGAATTTAAAATATTTTATTCCTGCCGCTTGCAAGCTTTCCTTCTCTAAAAACTAGCACCGTCGTGCTTTGAGTTTTTCCTGCCCCAGATATGTGTCCCTTTTTTTTTTTAATAATAATTTGTTCATGGCAACTGGTGCAATTGCACTCAAGTTCCTCCTTCATACCTGCTCTCTCATGTTTGGTAACTCACACATATGTGCTTTGAGTTGCCCCTGCTATAGGTATTTCGAGTCCTTAACAATTTCTCTCTCATATTTGGTAACTCGCACAAATGTGCTTTGAGTTCCACTCGCCCCTGCTATATCTCGAGCAACAAAGCTTGCCAAGAGAAAAAAAGTGACACAAAAAAAAACTTAACACCTATAAAAGAAATTAATTTTTGATCCCTACCAAACAACAAAGCAGCAACATCACCGTAATATATCTAGGTAATATTGAAAAAATATCTTATTCATAAAAAAAATGATATTAAAAAGGTATATAAATCACACACGCACCAAAAGAGGAAAAAGAGCATCCTGCGCACTCCACTCATTTCAAAAATTCTCATTCTCCATAAGAAAACAAATAAACTCAGATCGCCCCCTGCCCCTTCTATCATCATTGCTATCATTGCTCATTCATTCACATTTGCATTTACCGAAAACAAAACAAAATCGCTCATAGACACTGCACACATCCATCGGGGCAAATTCAATGCAACGGGAAAAGATAAAGAAGAGAAAAAAAAAGAAACCTGCTGCGTTGCAAAATAATCCAAAAAACCACCACCATTCACACAATCAAATATTTGCACTTCTTAACAATAAAAAAATACTTTGTCCTGTTTTAGGACTATATTTCAGCTCATCCTTTTTTTGCTTTAAATAAATGTAATTTAAAATGTAAATATGTTAATATTATTATTGTATAGATATTGTTGTTGTTGTGTTTGTTGTTTTTTTTTAAATTTTCTTTCTTTCGAAAGACCGCTTTTGTTTTTTTTTCCGAATGACGAAATTTGTCATTCTTCTCCTTCCCTTTGTCACAGTTGCGCATATACATAATGTGGTCTGTGTATGCGTATCCTTCACTCCGACTCGCTGCTCATGAGTCGTATCGTAACTCGTGAGTGTGTATTCTTGCTCTGAGGAGAGAATACGTACATTCTTACCTGCTCTTGTTCTCTTGACGAAGAATTTTCATCGGGCCACCCTTTGAAAAAGGGGAACAACAACAACAATAATTATTGATCTACTTACATGCTGGTTGGTACATATTGATCATTATTATATAATGAAGTACCGTTTTGCACATTGCCTGCTGGTGATACACACACGGTTTCCTGCCCACACTCCTGTCGCTCACGACAAACTGCTGCGCACACTTTAATTTTTTGGGACACAATTGAGCACATTTTTATTATTCACAATATTTTGTTCGTTATAAAACGAACCACAATCAATCACTGCACTTATTTTTTTTTTTATTTATTATTGTTTTTTTTTAAGAAAACGAAACCTGCACCATTCCGACACTGGCACAATATCCGACGCTCGACATGGACCAATGTATCGTAGCTCAAATGGACTGTATAATCGAGATCAATTAATAAATATGTGGAAAGAAATAAAACACGATAATTTTAGAGTGGAAAAAATATTATAAAAAACCACTAACCTGCTTAAGACTAACTCTCACTCGTGCTTGTTCGCAGAACAAGCACTCTTTCGTTAAGTTCTTACGTTAAGTTTCATTTACGTTTAATTTTATCTTCTTATACTTGAGTGACCATCGAATGCAGAGTTACCAGAACTCATGCGATTCGATACAAATACTATTTAACCCGTCACCATAGCCGTGAGGGGGGTATAATGGTGTGGGGTTACTATGGGGCATTCGAACTCCAATTCGTTTCATCTAAGATGAATGCCACACGCTACAAGGAGCTGCTTCAAAAAACATTTCCCCACTTTTCTGATAATGCCTCAATACATACCGCTAGAGTGGTAAAAAATTGGATTAAGGACCAAAATGCAACATTAATGGAGTGGCCTCCGTACTCTACTGACCTCAACATAATTGAGAACGTGTGGGGATGGCTCTCGCGTAAGGTTTATCGATCTGGCAGACAATTTGAAGACATCGATTCATTAAAAAATGCCATTGAAAGCGCCTGGAGCGAATTATCATTGGATCTTTTGAAGTCTCTTTACGATTCAATGCCTAACCGAATTTACGTAATTTCGAATAAGGGTGGCTACACACATTATTAATTAAGATCAAAACATAGTAAAAATACAATTTGACACAAAGTTTTTTGACGACGTTTTTATTTATATTAATATTAAGTTCTTGAGTCTATTTGATTGATCGATAAAAAGTACCCATGTTAAGAGGTTCACCCACAAAAAAATATATAAAAAAATTACCTTTTGATTTAAAAAGCTCAGTTTTGTTTATTTTGATTGAGAATTGAATACTAAATAATAAAAAAATATATTTTTGCAAACTTTGTCTGTTTTTTATTTAAAAAATTCAATATTCTCTGAAAGATCCTTTTGAGTCTATTTGATTGATCGGCAGTGTATAATAGAACATATCAGAATTTTACAAGAAACAAAAAAGAACATGAACATATTAGACCAAATGCCTTATGCACTTCTTGGCTACAATCAATTAATTCATTCTGCTACAAAATATAGTCCAATAAACATAATAAATGGTCACCTTGACCTAAACAATCCTTTTGATATTGATTTGAGCAAAAATCTTTTTACAAATTACATAAAAGAACATAAAGACCTTGCTATAGAAATGTATAAGAACATAAGTAATAGGTACTATTCTTTCACATAAACAATCTGTAATACAAAATCTAAATAAAAACAGACATGAACTTTTGAACTACGAGCAAAGTCGTGTAGCTTATCATAAAACACTTGCTCGAAATAAAGTTAATCCAAGGTTTAAGCCCCAGCAAGTGGGCTAACTATTCAAACACCCTATACTTTTTATCATACAAATAATTTAAGACGCCCTTAATTTGCTACAATTTCAGAATCATTTTGCTTTCATTTCTCATTGGTTCTCAAGCTCAAATAAAGGTTACAAACCTTGAAGCAAATCCTGGAATACTTCCGTTTAAACTTGGAAACGCAAGAGTGAGGCAAACATTTCATGCTTTTATACACTACTACCACCTAGTCGCGATGAGATGAACAAAATTTTTAACCAATATCAGTTATGGAACAAATCCATTGATATCAATAAAAAACCTTATTCCGATATGAAAAATATGGATAATCTGGTAGTTTTCCAATTTTATCTGATTAAATAAAAATTTAGGTCAGTACATTATACTTAAACGAATCCAAAGAGGAATTATAGACGGACTAGGTACTGTTTTTAAGAGTATTACGGGAAATCTTGACTCTGAAGATGGCAAACGCTACGATAACGTTATAAATTCTTTGCAAAATAATCAAAATAATATCGCTTATACTTTAAATAAACAAATTTCAATTTCAACTAAAATTATAGAAGATTTTAACAACACTATAAATTTAATTAAGCAAAATGAAGATCAATTGTTGACAAAGATTAATCAAATACGAAAAGCAAGCAATCCTAGTACAAACGATTTCTTACTCGCAAAGAATGCTCTCGATGAAGTTTTGTTTCAAATATAATGCTACACCTTCTTGACAATTTAGAAAATGCAATTGCGTTCGCAAGATTAAAGATTCTTCACAGTAGCATTCTCAAAATTGAAGACATGCATTTCATGGTTCGTGAGGTTTCCTAAAGCTAAAAAGCTAACGAACTTATGTTTGGTTCTTCCATATTACATCTTCATTATTATTATGAAATATTAGAACTTGAGTCGTATCAGACTAATGAGAGAATAGTATTTATAATACATTTTCCTATCATGTATCCCGACTTATACTCCTTTTACCACCTCTATCTAATTCGTTCACAAAAAAAACCCTCATTATGCCAAAAAAAAACCTTTCCTGGTAATCAGCGAGTTACATGCACAATACATCGATAATCCATGCCAAAAAGTGCAAGATCTGTACTACTGCCAAAATCAATTTATGTTTAAAGAAATCCGAGAAGAAGACTGCATTGTCGAAATGCTAAAAATAAAGACAAGTAAAACCAAAAACAAATGTAAATCAGTGAGAGTTAAAATTGAAAATACAATAATGGAGCAAATAAGTCCAAACTATATCATTGCAATATTCCCTGAAGAAACGAAGATAAAAATGAGCTGTCAGCAACATAGTGATTTCAGCTCATTATCAGGAACCTACCTTATCGAAATGCCTACTAACTGTAGCCTTCATACTAATACCAAATCATTCAAAAATGTTGAAGCTAACGAATTAGGCCACCCACTGGTGCTACCATCCTTAACCCAACCAGAGTTATCGGTTAATAAAAACATCGAAGAAATCACTCTTCAGGATATAAGACTGGACGGCATCGCTCAACTTTTAAAAGACCAATTAGCAGTAAAACATATAACGCTGCAACCTGCTACTTCCTTATCTGTTATCAATTGGACCCTTATTGCGTTTATTACTACTACAACGATAATTGGACTGATTATCTTTATCTTCACCCGCTTTAAATCATGTAAGAGACATGAAATCCAACAGCCTGAACCAGAAGTTCAACTTCCACTGCCACAGGTGAGGCAGCACTTCGATGCTTAAAAATATTGAAAAAACGTTATAGATTGTATACACAAAAAACAATAATAATAAATACCTTCATATAAATTTTTCATTGAAACATGTATAAAAAAAAAAAAATTATATTTTAAAAATATTGTATTTAAAAAATATATTGAAAAAAAGAAACTTTAACAAAAAAGACATTTGATAAAACTATGGTAAAAATATTGTATTTTATAACAAATAAAGCTCTCTCTGGCAGTGGAGGAGTTATATGTATATATATATACCTATATAACATCTAAAATATTTATAATATATATGTAATACATGTACACTAACCAAAACGAATGTGATACTCTATATCCGATCATCGCAGTTGCATTCGTGGCAACAGACACTACGTTAGCATTTCTGCAGTCGATGTTGTTCCCACTATCATGCCTTGCTTGCATGATCGACATACAAAAAGTATCTGTTATCTCTTTTATGATATTAATAAAGTTGCTCTCAAACGAAACGGTTGTGTATTGTATATATGTATCTATAATTTGGGAGAGCGGAAAAAAGTCTGTTAAATTTGAATTACTTAACGGATTTTAATAAAATTTGTTACAGATGTCAAGATCTTATGTAATGGTGAGTTGGGTTAAAAAAAAATTACTAGAAAAAAAAGTTATTCTATATTCTTCGACTTCAAAAAATTTATAAGAAAAAATATATGTATATATTTTTGTACGTATATCTTAAGAACGTAAAAATACTTTAATTATTTATTATTTTAATAAGCTCATCACTTCTTCTGAGAAGGGACATTCCTTTTTTTTCGGTTACTTTCTTAGGGATTTTAAGGGATCTGAATTCAAAAGAAGTTGATGGAACAAATCCACGTTACAAGCTGTCCGGGACATTTTTCTCGTATGATCCCGACGAAAAATTTTTATAGTCTTTGTATGTTACCTTCTTCAGACAGTTCCCCAATAGATAAAAGAGCATGATTTATTATATTTGAACCATGTAATAAGACTTTGTGCACTGAGCTAGGCAGATTGTACCATGAATGTTCTTGAAAAAGAAGTTTGGCTGTGTCCAACGCGAATTGTTTAAATTTATCGCTCTTAATATCATAGCAAGTAAGCAAGAGGACAAGGTGATGAGAATCGTGACATCGGTCAATAATATTTTTGTCGACTCCATTAATTTCAGAAGAAATGGAAGCATTTGCAAAGAATGTGCGGGCCGTGTTTCCATCATTGGAATTTCCACTTCCATAACTTCGAGGTTTGTCAATGTTAAGCCCCAATTTTTGTGAAAATTCATGCTGAATGTGTTTTTTCCTTTCTTCAAAACAATTTTTGTCTTCAGTTGATCTAATTTGCCATTTTTTAATGAACAATCTATAGGATATATAAACAAAATATTCAAAGAATCGTATCCATGAATAAAGTGGAGATAAACCAAACTCGAATTTGCTTTCATCAACCCGCTTATCCAAACACTGGTCTATATTGTTCATTTCTTTTGGTGAAGCACCGCATATGTAACACTTGCTTGATGATGATTCACTTAAGAGAAGACACAACACACTTTTCCATCTACCATAGTAAGTTGTAAGGAATATGATATTTGAATCTCAATGTTACCTTCTTAAAAATTAAATGGATATAAATTAACAATTTTGTTTTTGAAATAAGATTCCTCGTGCAAACAAAGTTCTTTAGTTTCTTTAGCAAATTGAAACCTTATCGGCCTACAATATCGAGTAGATGAGGGGCGTGGATTTTTCCAAAATATTTGATGTGACGACTTAGATATTAACCGCAGAGGAACAAATAATGTTGCGAACAAGCTACTGTCATCGACATTTGCCATACAAAATTTTTGCTTAAACTCACTTTGTCCTGTACTTCCATCAAAACCCCATTTTCCAATCAAAACCATCAAAACCAACTCTGGGGATACATTTTTCAGAACCAATTTTTGGGATTCAAGTATACGTCTTGTTGCATGGTTAAGTAAACCGTGCAGTTCTACCTCGGTAGATGAATCCATAATTGTTGCATTTGGAGGATAACATTCTTGCTTGGCTTTAATTATGTGACGGAAATATTTTATACGATGCGTATAAGTTCACAAAAGCCTAAAGAATTAACAGCAGATGAATCAACTTCTGCTAAAAGACCCAACCTCTTACGTTTTGTGTTTTTACTACAGTCTGCAAAATCCTTACTATAGGTCGCCCAACAGATAATGCTGGGACATAGTTTATATTTTTTTCAGAGATTATACTTACGTCAATATTGTATTTAACCAATCGAAATGTTTTTGAATAAAAATGTTTTTTTTTTCGATAAGATTTCTTCCAAAAATCTGCAAGTTTTTACAAATAATGTAACTAATTCGCAGTTTTAATTCTGTAGCGTTGACATTTGGAACTTCATTAAAAGATTGGAGAAATTCATCTAAAAGCAAAGTTGACTTGTTTTTTTCAGTTCCAGAGAGTGTTAACCAGTTTTGAAACACAAACATTCTGCTAAAAGAGCATTTTGTGATAGTACCTAAAATAAAAACAATAAGAGGTATGGTCGTTTAGAGCTCAATTTATAGCCAATCCGCAAGTTTTTAGTAGAATAATACAGGACATGAATCAAACTTTCCGAAAATATATAATATGTAAGGTGGTTTTTGGGGGAACATAATTAAAGTCTAACATGAATAAAAAACGCAAGCCTATTTTCAAACTGCTACCTTTTTTACATTTAAACTTTAATATGCCTCCCAAAACCCAAATTACATAAGTCTTACCTTAAACTAATAATTCCATTATAAATCTTACTAATATTATAAATGTGAAAGTTACGATGTTTGGATGTTTGTTGCTAACTCACGCCAGAACGGCTAAACGGATCTGGATAAAATTTGGCACAGAGATAGCTTATAGTCTGGAATAGCAGATAGGCTATTTTTTATCCCGGTAAAATGTATGGTTCCCGTGGGATAGATTTGTTTTAATTTTTGAAATTACACCAGAATGGATGAACGGATCTGAATGAAATTTAGCACAGAGATAGATTATAGTCTGTAATAGCAAATAGGCTACTTTGTATCCCGGTAAAATGTATGGTTCCCGTGGGATAGGTTTGTTTTAGTTTTGGAAAATACACCAGAATGGCTGAACTCATATGAATGAAATTTAGCACAGAGATAGATTATAGTCTGGAATAGCATATTGACTACTTTTTATCCCGGTAAAATGTATGGTTCCCGTGGGATAGATTTGTTTTAGTTTTTGAAATAACACAAGAATGGCTGAACTCATCTGAATGAAACTTAACACAGAGATAGATTATAGTCTGGAATAGCATATTGACTACTTTCTATCTCTGTAAAATGTATTGTTCCCGTGGGATAGATTTATTTTAATTTTTGAAATTACACCAGAATGGCTGAACTCATCTAAATGAAATTTAGCACAAAGATAGATTATAGTCTGGAATAGCATATTGGCTACTTTTTATCCCGGTAAAATGTATGGTTCCCGTGGGATAGATTTGTTTAAGTTTTTGAAATCACACCAGAATGGCTGAACGGATCTGAATGAAATTTAGCACAGAGATAGATTAAAGTCTGGAATAGCATATTGGCTACTTTTTAACCCGGTAAAATGTATGGTTCCCGTGGAATAGATTTGTTTTAATTTTTGAAATCACACCAGAATGGCTGAACGGATCTGAATGAAATTTAGCACAGAGATAGATTATAGTCTGGAATAGCATATTGGCTACTTTCTATCCCTGTAAAATGTATGGTTCAGATGGGATAGATTTATTTTAATTTTTGAAATTACACCAGAATGGCTGAACTCATCTGAATGAAATTTAGCACAGAGATAGATTATAGTCTGCAATAGCATATTGGCTACTTTTTATCCCGGTAAAATGTATGGTTCCCGTGGGATTGATTTGTTTTAATTTTTGAAATCACACCAGAATGGCTGAACGGATCTGAATGAAACTTAGCACAGATATAGATTATAGTCTGGAATAGCATATTGGCTACTTTCTATCCCTGTAAAATGTATGGTTCCCGTGGGATAGATTTGTTTTAATTTTTGAAATCACACCAGAATGGCTGAACGGATCTGAATGAAACTTAGCACAGAGATAGATTATTGTTTGGAATAGCATATTGGTTACTTTCTATCACTGTAAAATGTATGGTTCCCATGGGATAGATTTATTTAAATTTTTGAAATTACACCAAAATGGCTGAACTCATCTGAATGAAATTTAACACAGAGAATTTGGCGATAGATTTGTTTTAATTTTTGAAATCACACCAGAATGGCTGAACTCATCTGAATGAAATTTAGCACAGAGAATTTGGGGATAGATTTGTTTTAATTTTTGAAATCACACCAGAATAGCTGAACGGATCTGAATGAAATTTAGCACAGAGATAGATTATAGTCTGGAATAGCATATTGGCTACTTTCTATCTCTGTAAAATATATGGTTCCCGTGGGATAGATTTATTTTAATTTTTGAAATTACACCAGAATGGCTGAACTCATCTGAATGAAATTTAGCATAGAGATAGATTATAGTCTGGAATAGCATATTGGCTACTTTTTACTCCGGTAAAATGTATGGTTCCCGTGGGATAGTTTTGTTTTAATTTTTGAAATCACACCAGAATGGCTGAACGGATCTGAATGAAATTTAGCACAGAGCTGGATTATAATCTGGTATATCTTATAGGTTTCATTTTATCACGGTTTAATGTAGGTATTAAATTATAAAGCTATAAAAGAAGAAGAAGTTAGATTACGATAGACTATACTCCTCAAGGTACAGTCTACTTCTTGATCAGGTGAAACGCGAGCGAAGCCGCGGGTAAAGGCTATATATCTATATATATAAAAATGGATGTGTGTATGTTTGTATGTATGTTTGTATGTATGTTTGTATGTATGTTTGTATGTATGTTTGTATGTATGTTTGTATGTATGTTTGTATGTATGTTTGTATGTATGTATGTTTGTATGTATGTTTGTATGTATGTTTGTATGTATGTTTGTATGTATGTTTGTATGTATGTTTGTATGTATGTTTGTATGTATGTTTGTATGTATGTTTGTATGTATGTTTGTATGTATGTTTGTATGTTGTCTATGGACTCTTAAACGGCCCAATGGATCTTTATGAAATTTTCAGGGTAAATATAGTTAAGTCCAGGGATGGTTCCTGTGAAGGTTTGGTTCCGATCGGGTAGAAGACAAAAAAAAATGCAGGCTTTTAAAATTTTTTGGTCATATTTTTTTTTTGGTTTTTTCATAAATTTTTTAGCGGTTTGAAACATCAGCGAAAACTCCGCAATGTCCGATCGGGTCTAAGACAAAAATAAAATGCAGACTTTAAACATTTTTTAGATGATTTTTTATTTTTGATTTTTTTCATACATTTTTTAGCTGTTTGAAACATCAGCGAAAATTCCGGAGTGACTTTTTCTTGTGACAGCTATTTAGGTGTCACAAGAAAAAGTCACAAAAATGTGATTGTCAAATGTAACTATCATCTAGCCAGACGAAATTTGTTGATTGTGACTATCACTTATCACAAATCACCTTAGCCGATTCCACCCCAGGCTTTTAACAACTGTTGGTTCAATCTATCTTACTAATATTATAAATGTGAAAGTTACGATGTTTGGATGTTTGGATATTTGGATGTTTGTTGCTAACTCACACCAGAACGGCTAAACGGATCTGGATAAAATTTGGCGCAGAGATAGCTTATAGTCTGGTATAGCAGATAGGCTATTTTTTATCCCGGTAAAATGTACGGTTCCCGGATAGATTTGTTTCAATTTTTGAAATTACACAAGAATGGATGAACGGATCTGAATGAAATTTAGCACAGAGATAGACTATAGTCTGGAATAGCAAATTGGCTACTTTTTATCCCGGTAAAATGTATGGTTCCCATGGGATAGAATTGTTTTAGTTTTTGAAAAAACACCAGAATGGCTGAACTCATCTGAATGAAATTAAGCACAGAGATAGATTATAGTCTGGAATAGCATATTGGCTACTTTCTATCCCTGTAAAATGTATGGTTCCCGTTGGATAGATTTATTTTAATTTTTGAAATCACACCAGAATGGCTGAACTCATCTGAATGAAATTTAGCACAGAGATATATTATAGTCTGGAATAGCATATTGGCTACTTTCTAGCCCTGTAAAATGTATGGTTCCCGTGGGATAGATTAGTTTTAGTTTTTGAAATTACACAAGACTGGCTGAACTCATCTGAATGAAATTTAGCACAGAGATAGATTATAGTCTGGAATAGCGTATTGGTTACTTTTTATCCCGGTAAAATGTATGGTTCCCGTGGGATAGATTTGTTTTAATTTTTGAAATCACACCAGAATAGCTGAATGGATCTGAATGAAATTTAGCACAGAGATAGATTATAGTCTGGAATAGCATATTGGCTACTTTTTATCCCGATAAAATGTATGGTTCCCGTGGTATAGATTTGTTTTAATTTTTGAAATCACACCAGAATGGCTGAACGGATCTGAATGAAATTTAGCACAGAGATAGATTATAGTCTGGAATAGCATATTGGCTACTTTCTATCCCTGTAAAATGTATGGTTCCCGTAGGATTGATTTATTTTAATTTTTGAAATTACACCAGAATGGTGGAACTCATCTGAATGAAATTTAGCACAGGGATTGATTATAGTCTGGAATAGCATATTGGCTACTTTCTATCCCTGTAAAATAAATGGTTCCCATGGGATAGATTTATTATAATTTTTGAAATTACTCCAGAATGGCTGAACTCATCTGAATGAAATTTAGCACAGAGATAGATTATAGTCTGCAATAGCATATTGGCTGCTTTTTATCCCGGTAAAATGTATGGTTCCCGTGAGATAGATTTGTTTTAATTTTTGAAATCACACCAGAATGGCTCAACTCATCTGAATGAAATTTGGCACAGAGATAGATTATAGTCTGGAATAACATATTGGCTACTTTTTATCCCGGTAAAATGTATGGTTCCCGTGGGATAGATTAGTTTTAGTTTTTGAAATTACACAAGACTGGCTGAACTTATCTGAATGAAATTTAGCACAGAGATAGATTATAGTCTGGAATAGCATATTGGCAACTTTCTATCCCTGTAAAATGTATGGTTCCCGTGGGATAGATTTGATGTAGTTTTTGAAATAACACAAGAATGGCTGAACGGATCTAAATGAAATTTAGCACAGAGATAGATTAAAGTCTGGAATAGCATATTGGCTACTTTTTATCCCGGTGAAATTTATGGTTCCCGTGGGATAGATTTGTTTTAATTTTTGAAATCACACCAGAATGGCTGAACGGATCTGAATGAAATTTAGCACAGAGATAGATTATAGTCTGGAATAGCATATTGGCTACTTTCTATCCCTGTAAAATGTATGGTTCCCGTAGGATTTATTTATTTTAATTTTTGAAATTACACCAGAATGGCGGAACTCATCTGAATGAAATTTAGCACAGGGATAGATTATAGTCTGGAATAGCATATTGGCTACTTTCTATCCCTGTAAAATAATTGGTTCCCATGGGATAGATTTATTTTAATTTTTGAAATTACCTACACCAGAATGGCTGAACTCATCTGAATGAAATTTAGCACAGAGATCGATTATAGTCTGCAATAGCATATTGGCTACTTTTTATCCCGGTAAAATGTATGGTTCCCTTGTTGGATAGATTTGTTTTAATTTTTGAAATCACACCAGAATGGCTGAACTCATCTGAATGAAATTTAGCACAGAGATAGATTATAGTCTGGAATAGCATATTGGCTACTTTTTATCCCGGTAAAATGTATGGTTCCCGTGGGATAGATTAGTTTTAGTTTTTGAAATTACACAAGACTGGCTGAACTTTTCTGAATGAAATTTAGCACAGAGATAGATTATTGTCTGGAATAGCATATTGGCAACTTTCTATCCCTGTAAAATGTATGGTTCCCGTGCTATAGATTTGATGTAGTTTTTGAAATAACACAAGAATGGCTGAACGGGTCTAAATGAAATTTAGCACAGCGATAGATTAAAGTCTGGAATAGCATATTGGCTACTTTTTATCCCGGTAAAATGTATGGTTCCCGTGGGATAGATTTGTTTTAATTTTTGAAATCATACCAAAATGGCTGAACGGATCTGAATGAAATTTAGCACAGAGATAGATTATAGTCTGGAATAGCATATTGGCTTCTTTCTATCCCTGTAAAATGTATGGTTCCCGTAGGATTGATTTATTTTAATTTTTGAAATTACACCAGAATGGCGGAACTCATCTGAATGAAATTTAGCACAGGGATAGATTATAGTCTGGAATAGCATATTGGCTACTTTCTATCCCTGTAAAATAAAAGGTTTCCATGGGATAGATTTATTTTAATTTTTGAAATTACACCAGAATGGCTGAACTCATCTGAATGAAATTTAGCACAGAGATAGATTAAAGTCTGGAACAGCATATTGGCTACTTTTTATCCCGGTAAAATGTATGGTTCCCGTGGGATAGATTTGTTTTAATTTTTGAAATCACACCAGAATGGCTGAACGGATCTGAATGAAATTTAGCACAGAGATAGATTATAGTCTGGAATAGCATATTGGCTACTTTTTATCCCGGTAAAATGTATGATTCTCGTGGGATAGATTTGTTTTAATTTTTGAAATCACACCAGAATGGCTGAACGGATCTGAATGAAATTTAGCACAGAGATAGATTATAGTGTGGAATAGCATATTGTCTACTTTCTATCCCTGTAAAATGTATGGTTCCCGTAGGATTGATTTATTTTAATTTTTGAAATTACACCAGAATGGCGGAACTCATCTGAATGAAATTTAGCACAGGGACAGATTATAGTCTGGAATAGCATATTGGCTACTTTCTATCCCTGTAAAATAAATGGTTCCCAGGGGATAGATTTATTTTAATTTTTGAAACTACACCAGAATGGCTGAACTCATCTGAATGAAATTTAGCACAGAGATAGATTATAGTCTGCAATAGCATATTGGCTACTTTTTATCCCGGTAAAATGTATGGTTCCCGTGGGATTGATTTGTTTTAATTTTTGAAATCACACCAGAATGGCTGAACGGATCTGAATGAAACTTAGCACAGAGATAGATTATAGTCTGGAATAGCATATTGGCTACTTTCTATCCCTGTAAAATTAATGGTTCCCGTGGGATAGATTTGTTTTAATTTTTTAAATCACACCAAAATGGCTGAACGGATCTGAATGAAATTTAGCACAGAGATAGATTATAGTCTGGAATAGCATATTGGCTCCTTTTTATCCCGGTAAAATGTATGGTTCTCGTGGGATAGATTTGTTTTAATTTTTGAAATCACACCAGAATGGCTGAACGGATCTAAATGAAATTTAGCACAGAGATAGATTATAGTGTGGAATAGCATATTGGCTACTTTCTATCCCTGTAAAATTTATGGTTCCCGTAGGATTGATTTATTTTAATTTTTGAAATTACACCAGAATGGCGGAACTCATCTGAATGAAATTTAGCACAGGGATAGATTATAGTCTGGAATAGCATATTGGCTACTTTCTATCCCTGTAAAATAAATGGTTCCCAGGGGATAGATTTATTTTAATTTTTGAAACTACACCAGAATGGCTGAACTCATCTGAATGAAATTTAGCACAGAGATAGATTATAGTCTGCAATAGCATATTGGCTACTTTTTATCCCGGTAAAATGTATGGTTCCCGTGGGATTGATTTGTTTTAATTTTTGAAATCACACCAGAATGGCTGAACGGATCTGAATGAAACTTAGCACAGAGATAGATTATAGTCTGGAATAGCATATTGGCTACTTTCTATCCCTGTAAAATGTATGGTTCCCGTGGGATAGATTTGTTTTAATTTTTGAAATCACACCAGAATGGCTGAACGGATCTGAATGAAATTTAGCACAGAGCTAGATTATAATCTGGTTTATCTTATAGGTTTCTTTTTATCGCGGTTTTATGTAGGTATTAAATTATCTTTAAAAGAAGAAAAAGCTAGATTACGATAGACTATACTCCTCAAGGTACAGTCTACTTCTTGATCAGCTGAAACGCGAGCGAAGCCGTGGGTAAAGGCTATAGATGTATATATAAAAATGGATGTGTGTATATATGTATGTTGCGTATGGACTTCTTAACCACCCAATGTATCTTTATGAAATTTTCGGGGTAGGTAAATATAGTTTAGTCTAGGGATGGTTCCTGTGAAGGTTTCGTGCCGATCGGGTGGAAGGAAAAAAATGCATGCTTTTAACAATTTTGGTTAATTTTTTTTTTAATTCTTTTTTGGTTTTTTTCATAAATTTTTAAGCGGAATGCCCGGGTGGAAGACAGAAAAATGCGGGTTTTTGGCAAAGTTTTTTTTCAACTTATTTATAAAAATGTTTTCCTTTCGTTGAATAAAAGCATCATATTTATGGAACTGAGTCGAAAAAATCAAACTCTCAACAAACGTGCGTGTCCATTTGGTGCAAGAATCGTCCACCCAAACATTTTCCAACCAACTTTTGAACATCGGAAAAGGAATTGAATCGCACAACAAATGACATTTTATTTTCCCAAATTTTTGTCAAATGCAGCAAAATATTCAAGCCACAATTTATCAATGTTATCATGTTCAGTTTCACAATCAAATTAACTGCACTTTGTGTGTATGCCAAAAAATTTGTATATTTATACACCAACCAAAACGACCAAAAATATTGCTTATCCGCTAGCATTGAGATAAAATATATAAATAAATTTAATTTCACATTTAATACACATAAGTGTTTTTTGGGCGTAGCAACGCGCGCCGGGTACCGCTAGTATAAAATATCTGAGACGAAAAAACCTAAAGAAAAAATATTACAGCCGAACGTACTTTAAGTGCTCTAAGACTCAAGTGAAAAGTTTTATTGCAATGTGATCAGTTAAGATATAGGAATCTAACGGTTCTGACAAAGCAATAAATTTTTTTTCTCATTCACACTTAGTTCAGGTTATCCTGAGCAAATGAAAACGGTTTTTTGCTTAATCTGTTGCGATGAATATTTTTACTTTTGGCCTACGGTGGTTCCACTGTGTAATGGTGCAGTGGATAAAGAACTTGGTTGCCAATCTAGAGCTGTATGGGTTCGAGCCGCAACATGGGCACCAATTTGTCTATATTAAACCAAGTTTCAACTGGATGCCCCCGAAGGATTTTCGGGTGATAAATACCACTTTAATCTCAATCCACTGTACCACCGAAAATTCTTTCAAATCTTTGTATTCCTTCTTTAATTAACGCTCGCTCCGTGTTAATTAACGATAAAGGTAATAATAAAACCTTGAGCGCGAGTAAATATTATCAATGAAATGCACGACCGGGTCGCACGAACTTGATATTATGGCTGACAGAGATTTAGGGGCTTGAAATTTTGAAAACAAATTAAGAAGAAACAATCTTATTATGAAATTTTATTAATCACATACAAATAACTAGTTAAAACGTTTTCTTTTTTGGGAAAAAAGACCAGTTTATTTATAAATGTTTTTTTGGAAAACTTTTGGACAACATATTCCAAATTTTTTTCGACCATGCCAATTTTTAGCACTTTGTCATTTTTATCAGGAAAATAAATTTGAAAAATAATTAAACTTTTTTGTTTAAACTCAAAAAAACTTCTTTTGAAAAGTTTAAGAATTAATATTATTTCGTTTGTAAAAGAGTTTCATCGAAATTCGTAATGGCTTACAAGAAAATCGGATTTAAAAAAGAAACCGTTCCAACAAAAAACACCATTCAGAAAGCTTTATCAAAATTATAGGAGTCGTTTTTGAGAAAAAGGTGCTTTTCATTAAAAATTATATGGCAGGTACCGTTAGTTTTTGGGGCTATGCTAATTCCAAAAATCTCTCTGTAGCATGTCATAATAACGCTGTGTCGCTTAGGCTTTAGGTAACTATAGAGACAGAGAGACAGACGGGCAGATAGACAAACTTTTTTTCGGCATACAAAAAATTGCATTTAAAACACAAGTCATAGATATTGTGTCCGTTTAATATCTGGAAAGTGTTTGTTTTCACCAGAAACTATTGTTCAGAAGGCAAAGACAATGCTAGAACAGTCGCATCCAAGAAACGCCTGAAAAGATTTCATCGCCAATAGCAAGAACAATATTCTAATGAAGTTTTTTTTCGGATTGTTCCATTTGTGATACCAACTTAATACTAACACCACTGCTTTTTACTTGCTCTATAAGGCAAGTATTGGTTTCGTGCAGAAAAATAAAATCGAGGTTTTAATCAAACATGACATTACGATGATAGAGAAGATCAAAAAAGTGGGTTTCGCCATACCGTCCGTCGGTCTGCCTGTGCGGATGTGCGTATGTGCGTCTGTGCGCTTTTTCGCGTCTTGCTACAGTCTAAACGGCTTGACGGATTTTCTTCAAACTTGATATATAGCAGTTTCAAGAAAAATAGTTGTCGAGATTTTTTTATTTCGTCTTAGCCCGGCTCAAACTTGTACCTTTCAAGTAACGCTTTTTTTCAATTTGGATTTTCTCGAAAACGGCTCTAACGATTTTGATTAAACTTAAAATTTAGCTAACTTTAAGCATTTCTAACAAAAGTGCGTTTTTTGTTTTTGGCTCAAATGTTCGTAACGAAAATCAGGTTTTAACGGCTTTTTTTCAAATAGCCATAAGTTCACAACGGCTTGATTGAATCAACTCAAATTTTGTTTGACATAGTTTTTCATAGTGTTCTATAAGATGGTTTAGTAAATTTTTCACTGAAGCCTTTCTAAACAGTGGCTTCCATACAACGAGCCGTTGAGTTTTAGCCAACTTTTTTTGTTTTTTTCTAATTTTCTCGAAAATGGCTCTAACGATTTGGATGAAACTTTGTGCGTTATATTCTTTTAGTGTTTTTAAGAGAACTGCGTTTTTAGTTTTTGGCAAATAACGGAGATCTGGTCTTAACGGCTTTTTTTCAAATGGCCATAAGTTGTCAACGGTTGCATCGAATTCACTTTGTTTGGTATATTTTCCTTCAGCTTCCTATCAGATGGCATTGATTTTTTTTTTTCATTTTCTTTGTTTTAAATGGTGGCTCCTATACACAGAGCCACTAGATTTTGGCCAATTTTTTCATTTTTTCTAATTTACTCAAAAAAGGCTCCCCCGATTTTTATTAAACTTTGTATGTAGAATATATATAGAATACTTCAAAGAAAACTGCATTTTTAGTTTTTGGCTACACATGACAATAGCGGAAATTGGTTTCAACAGTATTATTAATTTTGCCATAAGTGGACATTTGTATCATTTATAACACCCAAAAGATAACGTCTTAATTTTAAATATTAAAGGTTTCTTAACGTTAGCTCCCGTATATCGGTTTTTCCAGTTTCAGTCAACATTTTTTAGGTTTTAACAAATTTTTCAAAAATAAGTTGTTCTTATTGATCGAAAAGTTTGTTTTCATCGTACTATTGCACCCACAGAGCAAGTACGTGCGACCCAGTCGTGCATTTTATTTTACGAAGAGATTAAGGACTGTCTCTCCTCTTCCTTTCTCGCCATAGTATTGCAACAGTGTATAATATTTTTTTTTTTTTTTTTGAGAGGTTCTCAAACTCTCTTCTTTGAACTTGTAAAAACCATCTAAGGCGGTCGTGTTCGAATTCCCAAATTTCATTTATTCCCAATACTTCGAATTTAATAAATACATGACCAAAATTTGTATTTGTTTTCTATTTTGCATCCTCTCCTTTAATTGCTTTGATGTTTTTTTTTTTTTTTCATTTTTCTTGGGATTATAAGTTAAGACAAGTTATGGACTCGTGCATGACGGTGTTAGGGAAGTCACAAGAAAAAAATGTGCGGAAAAATTTTGTCTGTCCGTCTACCTGTTGTCTGTTTGTTATACAGATGTTGTATGTTGGTTGTCGCCCTGTTATATATGTCTGTTATGTCTCTATGTCGTTCTGTTAAAGCCTACGTGGATAAGGCCTTTAGCTTCAAAGTTGGTACAAACTTAACACGTTTCTAGTCTGCCAAGAGTCTTATAAATTACGATTCAAGAGCTGGAAATGACGATATATGTAGGTAAATGCCATATAACTGTAAACAAAAGACTTTGTTTTGCTCGTAAAGGGCTTCTATAAATTGGACCTTGATAAGACTTTCTACGTGTTATTTTGAAGCAACAATCAATCTCTTTTAAGAATGGATTTTTTTTTTTAATTTTCTTATAACGGTGTACTTCTCACAGAAAAGATTGCTTAGGGCGGACTTTCTCGTAATCGTAATCCAGACAACTGATTTCAGTCAAATTTCAAATCATAGAAAACTTTTCGTTTTATGCTTTTCAGAGTCTTTAACGCTCTTATAATAATTGCTTTTAAGTTTTTTGAATATTTTTAGAAACAGATTGAACTTTTTTCATTTATTTTTCCAGACCAATTGTACAAAATTCCTTGGTTTGAAATATAGGTACTCGAAAATATTGTATACAAAATATTTATCGGAGAAGTGTATTTCAAAAAGACCTTGTTTTAAAAAAACTTGTTAGTTTTCCAAAAAGCGTTTCAAACACACAGATTTTAAACAGACTTTTATAAGTTTTGTTTGTAATGTTTCTTTTTCTTAAAACACCAAACCAATTATCTAACATGACTGCTAGTTTGTACGACCCTATAATGTGCATTTAATTTTAAAATATATTTAGATATTTACTTACATATGTCCCTCTTTATCAGAGTATGCTTAATTCCTTAAAAGAATCTTTTTCAGTATCTTGAGCCGATTTTTATGAATCAACTCATGTCACTGAGAAGATTGAATTCAATATACCTCATACATATACATAAATCCAATGAGTCATTGTCAACCTATTCGAAAGAAGTTTAAAATTAAACTGTGATCAATACAAACTCCTTAACTCCCTTACGTTATTGTCGAAGACATAAAAAGCATTCTTTTTTGTATCATTCAAAACTTTGTACGGAATGGAATGATGAATCAAATCCTTTCCGATTGACATTATAATATCTCCAAGCTTAACTTCGTAGATACAGACAAATATTTTATGTCATGCTCATGGTTGAAAGGGTTTAACAGGATTTTTTTTCAAATCAATGGGTCTTACTTAAAGGCGAAATAAATTACTGATGTGAATCGAGAAGAAGTCTTCACGATTTGTTATTAGTTGAATCGAATTTGTATTTTGTTTCCTTTGATTGAAATGCCATTGTGAATAATGAAAATGGAACAACAACTCAAAGAAAATATAAATGCGATAAGCAAGTAATTTTAAATTTATCTGTATCAGTATAAATAATGTAGGTGTATGTATACTGCAGTATAGGGATACATACATTGTGGGGCACACACAGCCTGTTGGCCCATGCGGCGCAGGGACATAACTTCCCTTGACAAGAGTATAAAGGTGGCTTTACATGGAGCTGCAAATGCAGACGAAAATGCAACAACAACAATCATAGTGCAGACGATGAAGATGAACATGTTCGTCTTCACTATAATTTTCAAGCTGCATCTATAATTTTCCTATAATCTGAATCCATGAAGACGTCTGCATTTTTGCCTTCCCTCTCTATCGCACAAGTATGATTTATTGATTTTGTATCCTCTTTTTTTGCAGATCAGGGCTTGCAGCTCCATGTAAAAGCACCTTAAAGCTACGAGCAGACGGCATATGAAAACCCGCAAACGTTTGCGACTCTGACGTCACGTTAAAACTCGCAAACATATCGCAAATTCTATCCCCACATCAGTGCTCGCAAATGTGCATATATGGGTGTTCACACGATATGCAAATTCTGTCCCAAAAGTCGCAAATGCATTTGCGGTCAAGGTGTCGCACATCATGTGTTCGCATATCTGATCGCAAATGTTTTGGTCTATATGCGAGGTGTTCACACGATGTGCAACAATATCCGCATATCACCAATTTCCAGTCATATATTCGGGCTTGCGAACATTTGTGAAACCTTGTGTTTTGTGTACTTGGCTTGGGATTCTTGACGTAGCTATAATCTCGAATATTAAAAAGTGCTATAATTAATTCAAAATGTTGAAAAAAAGTGGGCTTCTATTGCTATTTTTGCATTGGATATGCTAGAAAATGATGAAGAAAATGAAAGCAGCAAAGAATTGAGTTTAAAAAAAAAATTAAACGGGTTCGTAGTGTGTGGACAATTGGCTTCTACATCGCCAGACGGAAGGCTTTTGCGCAAAATTGATGCTGGAATTACGTTCTAATGAACCAGAATTGTATCACGGTTTTGTTCGTATGTCGGCCTATCAATTTGGCCATTTGCGTTCCTTGGTAGGACCGCGACCGCGGATACAAAAAGCGGATACAAACATGCGATCTTGCATTTCTGCCTCAGACCGACTAATGCTGACTCTCCGGTTCTTGGCTACAGGCGACAATTTTCGGTCTATGCAATATCTTGTCCGCATTACAGTCAATACCATCTCAACCATAATCCCAGAAGTGCTCGACGCAATCTATGAAGCGCTTGTCGTGGATTATTATAGAAAAAGCACTTGCGATCTCTGGTGGCAACGAACGGAAACCGAAAACAATAATAAACTTTCGTCAACTACCCATTTTAATAGTAATTTTTTATCGAAATTTGTCTCTTATTATTTTTTTCCCCAATATTCTCCTTATAAAACAGAGAATGTCAGCTGATATTTGCTCGCACATCAATGCATTTGCAATGTCCTGTTTTCGTGTAGTTGCAAATGATTGGGACGGCCGCAAATGCTCGCACATGGCTGCAAATTGTCACAATTTATTTGCAAGAGTGTTCACACGATATGCACAAAAGTTGCAAACTAATGTGCGACTTGGTTGTCGCACATCATCCGCACATGGTTTGCGAGCATATGCGGACTGTCCCAAAGGGGTTTTCAGACGATGTGCGACCAAGAATCACAAATGATGACGTAAAATTGACGTCAGAGTAGCAAACATTTGCGGCTTTTATATGCAGTCTGCTCGTAGCATGTAAGAGTATTGAATACTTATTTACTGGACTTGAAGCTTTTTAAAGATAAAACAAAGTTTGGCAGCAGAAAAAACATAAGTAGTTCAAAAGTACATTATACATATGTAGTTAAAAAAAATTGTCTACCTTGAAGTTGGAAAAATTTGCATTATTTCATTTTCAAAATATGCCAGAATGCAAATTAATTACACAACAGATACAGAGCAGGGTCAAAATGTAACAGAACTAAAGTCCATAAAGTTCATAACCCACTTGGATGTGCTATAAGTCCGCAAATCTTTTAAATCTATTGAGCAAAAAGTTCATACCAACTGAAACGACAATAAGGAATTAAAATTCACAATATTTGATTATAAAAAAATTTCGCTCAAAATCTAAGATAAAATAACGTATACTTTTGGTTTGGAGGGAAATAAAAGCATGTAGGTATAAGAATTATCAACATGTTTCTCTCATAATCATCTGATGCAGGGCAACAGTTCCGCAAAAACTAAGTGCACCGAGGGGCTTAGTTCCCTTTTCGTGCCATGTAAGTAGGAAACGGAAACGTACTCCACTTCTTACTACACACTTTAAAGCTTAAAAAGGGAACTTACTTTTCTAACAACATTTTTTCAGAACCATTCAACTTGCTCTCAAACTTATCTTGATGAGAAAAGTCGATTCGGTGCATTATAGAGGGAAACGGCGAAAAAAAAGCTAATATGTAGGTATTGTGTTAAAATTGAATATGAAAAGCAGTAGTTCATTTCACAATCCAGTTAAAAAGTTCTGCAAATAATCAACGGCAATTTTATTTTGATTTTGAGCATATTGATTTTTTTTTTAATTTAAAATTTTTGTTAAGAGTACAAAAATAGACGATTTCAAATGGGAACTAAGTCCACTTAACGCAAGGTGGACTTTTTTTTTGTATATATAATGCACACGCGCTCAAGGGGATTGTTATAGCCCTTTTAAAGATAAGTCACAGCGCGAGCGATAGGAATATATTAAGGAAGGGAAAGGAGATGTCGATAAACATTGATCTTGAATGTCTGCAGATCAAAATGGTAAGGAAAAATTGTGCCAGGCAATTCGTTCCACATTCGTGTTGTACGGCTAAAAAAAGAATCCCTATATTTCACGGTACGTCCGAAATTGGGCTCAAGTGTAAACTGATGAGCGTTCTTAATAAGACAAGTGTTACGGGGGAAATGTTTAAGGGGTGAAACGCAGCTGGTTACCTCAAGTGAGCATTTTTTGTAAAAGAACCTGTAAAATAAAGAAAGACATGAAACATTTCGACGATGTTCGAGTGATGGAAATGTTTCCATAATGTTTGCCTCTCCTATTAATTTAAGCGCTTTTTTCTGAACTCTGTCGAGCAGGTGAAGAAAAGTTTGAGAAGCACCTGCCCAGAGATGGGAGTTATACTCGAGTTTAGGGCGTATAAACGCTTTGCTAATTGTAGCCAGATCAGAAGGGGTGAAAAACTTCTTGTATCTATTAAGAAAGCCTAAGCATCTTGCAGAACTGACATTATGTTTTTCTTTATTTATTTTTGACATTTAAAAATCAGTTTTTTTTTTTTTTTTTTTTTTTTTTTTTTTTTTTTATAATGCACATGCACTCAAGGGGTTTGTTATACCCCTGTTAATGATAAGTCACAGCGTGAGCAATAGGAATTTAGGGAGGAAGGGAAAGGAGTTGTCGATGAACTTTGATCTTGAATGTCTGCAGATCAAAATGGTAAGGAAAAATTGTGCCAGGCAATAGATTCCACATTCGTGTTGTACGGCTAAAGAAAGAATCAATATATTTCAAGGTACGTCCGAAATTGGGCTCAAGTGTAAACTGATGAGCGTTCTTAATAAGACGAGTGTTACGGGGGAAATGTTTAAGGGGTGGAACGCAGCTGGCTACCTCAAGTGAGCATTTTTTGTAAAAGAACCTGTAAAATAAAGAAAGACATGAAACATTTCGACGATGTTCGAGTGATGAAATGTTTCCATAATGTTTCTCTCTCCTATCAATTTTAACGCTTTTTTCTGAACTCTGTCGAGCACGTGAAGAAAGGTTTGAGAAGCACCTGCCCAGAGATGGGAGTTATACTCGAGTTTAGGGCGTATAAACGCTTTGTAAATTGTAGCCAGATCCGAAGGAGTGAAAAACTTCTTGCATCTATTAAGAAAGCCTAAGCATCTTGCAGCATTCTTTGCAATCTCAAGTATATGATCATTCCAACGAAGGTTGTCACTGATACGCATACCAAGTACTGATAGCCTCCTCGATGCAAGTACCATTCCTGGATAATGGCATAGGGGGTCTGTTTAGCTTTAACGACAAAAGACAGCATTGATTTTTCGACGCATTAAACTCCACACGATTTCTGATACCCCAGTTCACAATGCTGTTTAAATCGGACTTTAATGAGCTTATCATACGGTGTCGTTGTAATAACACGTCCGAAGGCGAAGGCCTTGAATTATCAAACGTATACGAAAAGCTGAGGGCTGAGTCGTGAGCAAAACAATTTAATGGATTACAAGTCACAGACAAGAGATCATTTATAAAAAATGAGAAAGAGAGTCGGAGACAGAACAGAACCCTGGGGCACGCCAGCATTTATTTTGTGGAGATCAGACTTGAAACCGTCTAATACAACTTGTATTGAACGGTCCAGAAGATAGCTTCTAATCCAACGAATAAGAGTATCATCGATACCAAGTGCACGCATTTTCGATAAAAGAGCTTTATGCCCAACTCTGTCAAATGCCTTTGAAATATCAAGCGCAATAGTCTTGCTTTCACGAAAGCGATGCAAAGATTTGTTCCACTGTTCGGTGAGATATGCCATCAGATCACCAGTGGAACGATTGCTGCGAAAGCCGTATTGCCGGTCATTTAAAAGCTCCCGATCTTCGAGATATTTCTTGAGCTGACGATTTATCAGCGTTTCAATGACCTTGGAAAGAAGGGACGTAAGTGCCATTGGTCGGTAGGAGGAGGGGAGCAGGAGTCACCTTTTTGGGACGGGCTGGACAAATGCTGTTTTCCATCTACTAGGAAAGATTCCTGAACGATAGGAGCGATGAAAATGCTTACGCAGTGGTTTTGCCAGCGATGAAGAACACTTCTTCAGAAGAATAGGGGGTATACCATCCGGGCTAGCGGATTTGTGTATATCAAGATCTTGAAGTACTTTTGCTACTTTACGAGTGCGGAAAAATACCTGTCCCATAGAAGAATTAACGTTCTCAATTACAGGAGGGGCATTTTTGCTTGCAGGCAACGTAGAACCTGCAGCAAAATGAGCTGCGAGCATATTCGCCTTCTCTGAAGAGCTGACAATAGGTTTATCGTCGACGATGAGCGTTGGAACTGATAATAACGTTGAGTTCTTGACGTTTTTTACAAATGACCAGAAGTTTTTACTGCCTTTGGGACATTGCAGATTTGTTTGCTGTCTTTTTCTGTGGTCATGTAAAAATTTCGTTTTGTTTATGTTTCTTCTGATTTTTCTCAGTTGGGTTGGCTTTAAAGGATCGGAGGCTTGTCCCAAGAATTTAGACTCGGCTGCGAACAAAACTACAGATCAGACCGAAAGAAAACAAAAGAGTACGAAAAACCAAACAAATTTAATGACAGCGGATGGACAAAATGACTACTTTAAGGGCACTGCGGAAGCGGATGTTGTTGCAGTGAGGCCTTTCAACACCATGTGTTCATTTAAAATTCAAGAAAAATATTTTTTTACTTGCGATTATAGGTACTAAAACGCAAGTTATGCATTCGTCGAAAAAAAAGTTTTGAGATAACAATCAAACATGACATTACGATTTCTATTTAAAAAAAAATCAGTGTTGCTTTTTAAGTACGACCAATCATATGGCTGAAAAAAAAGTTTTAAAAAATGGCTAAGAACGGTACTTTCCATAGGACCGTTTTTTTGCTTTCGACTTACTCGAAAACGACTCATCCCATTCTTTCGAAATTCAACAAACATATAGCTGTAGGTAGCTCAATTTGTATTGCATACCAATATTTTTGAAAAATATTTTTTTGTATTTTTAAAAGCATTTAAAAAAAAATAATTTTAAATTAATATTTTGAAAACTGCTTATTAAATTTTTTTCTAAAATTTTTAAATAAATGTATTTGCTGAATACCTATAGACTGGCGTTTTTGAATTTTTTTTTTAAACATTTTCAAAAAAAAACTTTTTTTTCTCAAAAACCGCTCCACAGATTTTTATAAATGTATGCTCATAAACTCAAATTTATCCAAGAAATACTTTTTTTTCAGCACAAATTAGTTTAAGTATTTATTTAAGAATTTTGAAAATTTTATTTTTATCAAAGTCTCAAGCCCCTAAACCACTGTCACACATTCGAGCAAGTTCGTGCGACCCAATCGTGCATTTTATTTTACTTGCTCTATGGGGCAAGTATTGGTTTCGTGCAGAAAAAAAAGTCGAGGTTTTAATCAAACATGGCATTGCGACGATAGAGAAGCTCAAAAAAGTGGTTTTCGCCATACCGTCCGTCGGTCTGTCTGTGCGGATGTGCGTCTGTGCGCTTTTTCACGTCATGCTACAGTCTAAACCGCTTTACGGATTTTCTTCAAACTTGATATATAGTAGTTTGAAGAAAACCGGTTGTCGAAGTTTTTTTTATTTCGTTTCAGACCGGCTCAAACTGGTACCTTTCTAATAACGGGTTTTTTCAATTTGGATTTTCTCGAAAACGGCTCTAACGATTGCGATTAAACTCAAAATTTAGCTTACTTTAAACATTTCTATCAAAACTAAGAAAGCAGTAAGGAAAAGATAGATCAAGGAGAAGAAAAATGAATTCTTATGCGGCGAATGAACTCGTTAAGGTTACCGGTTCGCTTAATCTGCACCGGAAGTGCGTTCCACAAAATTATTGCATGGACAAAAAACGTTCTTTCACTATTTAAAAAGTTGAAATGAGGAATTACTAGATTGCAGGATCTTTCATGAACACATTCGCGTATCTTTACAAGTAAATAAAAGATGTATTATCTTTCTTTGTGAGTTTACAACTGACTCATTGCGTTTATTTATTTTAACTTAATGCTATATTTGCTTACAAATAAATTTTATTATTATTATTATTATTATGCTGACTAAGATAATGAAAGGAAGTGTGTAGGAAATGAAGCGTTGGGTGCTAAGGGTAATGCACTTAGGTATATAGGAATGCGCTTAGTTAGGAATATGGAATATGGGAATCTTTTAGGAATGGTATATGAAATGAATATGGGTATGAATTGTTGTTAACTTATGGGAATCTTTTAGGAAAGGTATATGAAATGAATATGGGTATGAATTGTTGTTAATTTACATATAAATAATGCGGTACTTTAAGAAGCAAGAGCCTTTTGAGGAAGATACAGTTTCGCATATCTAAATAGTTTTGGATAGAGCAGCCAAGCAGGTTTGTACGTATATCTGAGATATGATCGAATTTACGGCGTTTATAGATGTATCTAAGAATAGCGTTGTGAGCAAGTTCTATTTTGCAAAAACTCTGAGAGTCAGGATTGGGGAAAACATTTACCGCATAAAATAGGATCGGTCTCAATAGTGAGTTAGCTAATTTAAACCGGATACTCTGAGAAGTAAAGCTACTGCTAAACCAAAGCTGTCTTAGGCGACCGTATACTCTTGAAATAACAGAATTAATATGGTCAGAGGCTGATAGCTCACTATTGAGAATGACTCCTAAATTACGTACTTTCTTGCAGTAAGGAACTTTTTTGTTATTTAACAGTATCGGCGGAAACTCTTTGACGTCAAATGATGACTTAGAGACTACCAAACATTGTGACTTATCTGGGTTAAGGGTTAGCAAATTGTGCCGAGCCCAGCGAAAGATATTTTCAAGATCCTCATTTAACTTACTGACAGCTTCCTTAAGAAGACCCTCTTGGCGCGAAATATAAATTTGAATATCGTCAGCATACAAATGAATGTTGACAAAAGTACAGTTTAAGACGATATCATTGATAAAGAGAGAGAAGAGCAATGGCTTAAGAATAGATCCTTGTGGAATGCCAGAAGATAATTGGAGGAATCCTGAGAGATAAGAAGTTAAGCATGAGTAATGCCGCCGATGAACTAAATCCATATTGAACTATTAGTTTGTTATGAAGGATCTTGAAGTCGACTGAATTGAACGCCTTTGAAAAGTCTAAAAGACACAATAATGTGAGATCATTCCTATCAAAGCGTTCCCGAATGTCGTCTGTAACTTTTAACAGTGCTGAGTTGCAGCTGTGATGCTTACGAAATCCTGACTGAAGGGGCGTGAAAAGGTGAAATTCATCAATGTGAGACATAATTTGCTTTTTTATAATTATTTCAGCAATCTTTCAAAGGCATGTTTTTTTGCAATTGGATGAACTATTGTGGACTTCCAAGCGCTAGGAAAAACTGAAGTCGTTAATATGTGGTTTATTATGTGTATGAGGGATTTGATTTCATAAGGAAGCATATACTTTAAGAATTTAAGGGGAATTCCATCCGTGCCGATAGAAGTAGGCTTGACTTCCTTCACAGCAAGAATAATATCATGTTCAGTAACATGAATAAAGTTAAAGGAATTTTCTAGTGAGACGTCAGTCAATAGCAACTGGTGAGAAGAACTGCTAGAACAAGTATCAGCAAAGAATTTATTGAGATCATCAGGGCCTAAGTTGCAGTGACATTAAATTTTTTAAGATTTTTCCATAGCTCAGACGAAGGAAGTTTAATGTCGAATTTCTTTAAGAAAAACTTTGTTTTTTCCTTACACGTAGGGCTGTGTATAGAGAAATGAGTCGGATAAGTAGTGTTTACTATATCATGGCCAATAGAAGCTACACATTCGCGAAATGATGTGCTTACATTATCATTAACAAGTAGATTATTGTTGAAATCACCGCAGATTATAATGTCTGAATATTGAGTACAAATGTTGGTGAGATCAGCGAACAAATCATTTAAATTGAATCTCCGATGAGGGTTATACACACAACCGACTAAACACTTTTGGTTCGAGTCCCCTAACTCAATAAACAAATACTCTACACTTCAGCCACATGATTTCAGAATAATTTTTGTTTTAAAGTAGGATTTATAGTATATACCAACACCGCCCCCCCCCCTTACCCCAGCCCTATCATTACGAATGAGTGTATAACCGCTTAAGTTAACATATTGATCAGAAATATTTTCATCAAGCCATGTCTCTGAGATACATATTACGTCACAATGCTTATCCGAAACCATATCAGCAAACTCATCAAAACTTGATCTTAAACTACCGACATTCAAATGGCAAATTTTTAAACCAGCATATTGGTTACAAATAACGTTGAAGATGGTTCGTGGGCTTATAATGCTTCGACTAGACATAGAAGCTAAGTTTTGCGGGACCACGTCCCATGCTCAACTCTCATAACCTCATCGAGTGCAAAACTTGCACAACGAACCAATAAAAGGCATTAAAATTCATTTTTCCAGAAGAGTAGAAGAAAGGAGAGAAAAAGTAGAAATATAAGAGGAGTATATAGGTAATGCAAAATATATAAATTCATCTGATGTTGCGCCTGAAGTCGATTCTCTGTATGTTTGTTGCACTGTTGCCAGCAAATGTAGATGCAGATAATTATGAACAGTCCTCCAATTAAACTGTAGGTGGAGTTGTGGTGAATTTCGTGGTCTTTCACATGGTCCGGTAGCTTTTCTCGATTATGCTGTTCGGTTATCCATTTCCCGATGATTTTCAGATCATCGTTGCCAGTGTTGACCATCACTTGGGGTACTACTATACAGGTTTTGACGTGTTCCTCGGCTGATTTTGAAGCATTTCGGTTATGTTTGTTGCTGGTATAAAGGCTGCATTTTGTTCGCTTGAAATGCTGCTGTGCGATTTAATGCTCATGGAATCGTGTTTCAGAACACAGTTCGGTTGTAGGGTTAGTATTCCGTCTTCTTGAAGCGTGATGCCAATACTTTCCTTCTACAAATTATGTTGAATGTGTATCTTTTGTCCAGTACATAAATCCAACTATTAACATTGCTCAGCTTTATCCAAACAGGTGAAGGAGCAATGCTTTTCAGTTTACAAAGCGGTGAAAGTTCCGGAGCATGTGTCATCAAATCCATTTCATATTTGCTGAAGTTTGATCTTCTGTTGAAAAGCGGGTAATGCCGTCGACATACTTAAGTACTTTTCATTGTACTTTACACAATTTGTCAGCTCATCTTTTGAAATAGCGTAGTATGACTAGCGTAATAAGTTTACTATCAAGTAGTCCAATGATGGCTCGATAAAAACATATTCTAGTTGGTGAATCGTTGGCACTGGGATGACTTTAAAAATTTCGTAGTCTTCTGTATTCGCCAATGGAAGTTTAATGTCGAATATAACATTTCTTGATGTTATTCTGCCCCTCGCAGAAAGCAGCCTGTACAACTGCAACATATCTGCTTCTGTTGTTTCTCCAGCTACAGCTAGGTGTGGTGGTAAATTTTTTCGTATGGTGAATAGTTGTTCTTGGAGTTGACTTGGTGTTATTATAAGGGGGTTAATTTTCCCATGGTGCAGGTCAATCAGGACGTCTAAAATAGCATTTTGTGTTTGTTGGTAATTTAACATCGAAATCTCCTCGCTCCTTTTTTTTATTCAAATTAAATAGTATTTCACTTAAAAAAAAACATAAATCCTTATCTGTGAAGTTTCTCAAGTTCTAATTATCTTCTCAAAGTTGTGACTGTTCAGGTAACAATAGAAAATAAGCTTAAAACATAAATAATTTCTTGATAACCGTGTCACATGACCGATCAGAAAAGAAAAGTTGACCAAACTTCTCCCGACAATTCCACTACACCAAAATTCAAATTTGCAAATACAGCGAATGAAGAAAATATTTCTCGCTTCAAAATGTCAATTTCTGAATCTGATCTTAAAAAAAATAAAAACAATCGTCGATTCATCACTTCACAAGGAGCTCGCAATAGCTACCGCCAAACTAGCTACGAAGGATGATCTTCACAGGTTAAACACTGAGATTAATTCCTTGCGCTTACAAAATGAAGATTTGACCAGAAAAATACAACAATTTGAAAACAGGTGTGATGCATTAGAGGAAGAGCTTGAGATGCAAAGTCAGATTTTGAGAAGCATAAACATCATTCTCACAATCCCGAATGAGCATGTTGACCCTCAAGAAAAAATTCAAAACATCAGCCAACTTCTGCTTGGTGACCCAAACCAACTCACAGAAACAATTAAATTAAGTGAAAATAACTCTGTTATAAAATTAAAAATCAACACCGGGTCAAATGAAAAGCAATGAAAATGTTAAAAAACTCATCAAAATTAAAAGGCTCAGGTGCTTTCCTGCAACGAGACCTGACAAAGAAATGCAGTTCAAACGCCGAATACTTCTTAGCTACAGGAAAGTAATTAAAACCAAAAAACCGAATGAAAAAATACAAATTAAAAACAATTCGCTGGTGGTTGCAGAAAAAACATTTTATTTAAATAATTACAATAATCTTAAATTTAAAAATGATGATGGTGAACAACAACTACGAGAAATGTTTGGCGAACTTGACTTCGAACCTGTCAAACTCATATCGTTGTCAAACAGACGTCATAGCGAATCGTCTAGACCAGTTCATGATGCTGCACCAGGGATGCCACTTTCTCAAAATAGTGCAAGTTCTAGTACTATAGTACATAATTGAAATTGTGATGCCGTCAATTCATTATATTTAAATTCTAGTAATATTTTGTCATATAATGTGTCAGGACTTAATAATAAAATTTTATTTATAGATTTTTTTAATTATATTAAAAGATTTAATTTTTTTTTTGTACGAAACCCGAAAGAAAATTTCAAAAATTTTACAAAGTACTTTGGTATGAAGCAGTAAGAACATATACGAAAGGACGTGCAAGTGGTGAAACTCTGTATGGGATTCAAATTTCGATGTTGGCAACTTATGATTTTGAAGAGCATGAAGGAGTTACAGTAGTCAAACTTTTGCGCAAAAATAATTTGTACGTAGTTCCATTCTACATTAACTGCAACATGTGGAGTGAGGACTTCGAGCGTGCAAAAATTTGAAATTTAGTGTAAAAACTACCCCGATCACATGCCAATAGTTGTAGACTGGCTTGATAATACTACATTTAAGTGCACAGATCTGAAACTTTTACCTCGATTAAAATGGAAACAAGAAGCAGCTTCTGTATATCAGCAAAGATTGGAAGAAAACCTAGCGAGTTTAAATGTTACGACCGATCCTGCCGAAGTAAGTGCTAACAAAATAGTATCTTGCATTAGAAATGCAACAGACAATATTTCTCCAAAAAACCATCCTAATTTCAAACAAAAGTGGTATGACAAAGAATGTATGATAGCCCGGAAAAAATCATTTGCTCTGTTAAATGCGTTGCGAAACTCTAACAGTCAGATTGTGAAGAAGTGGTACCTTAAAGCTAACACACGTTATAAGAAATTGTGTCTAAGAAAAAAAAACCGAATTTGAGAACCATCAAGCTTGTTCACTCGGCCAGATAAAAAGTTCCAAGGAATTTTGGAAGACAGTCAAGGAGATTAATGGATCGAATTTTGCAATAGGGATAGGATTATCTGCTGAAGACCTGTCAAACCACTTCAAAAGTCTGCTATACACTAATTCAGATGTGAAATTCTCTTATGCGGAGACGATGATTCTTGACGAGATTCTTGATTCTGAAATCTCTTTATACGGAAATAAGCACTGTAATCTTCAAAGGCAAAAATTGAAAAGCTCCTGGTGAAGACGAGATTCCTTATGAGTTCTTCAAGAATGCAACTGTTGCTTTGCATTTCCAACTTCAATCTTTGTTTAATAAAATAATCTTTGGAGAAAAAGCCCCATCGTCATTCCTATCCACAAAAAAGGAGACCTTAATTGTGTTGAAAACTACATCTTTCAGATAAATTAAAAAGTGCGCAAAGTCTGATCAATGTCTCATGGAGAAGTATATTCTTAAATGAACGCATCGAACTTTCAGCAAAATATAAAATATTTGATGCCGTGGTTAAGTCTACTCTGTGTTACGCTGCTCAGGTGTGGGGAATTGAGGAATACGAGAATATTGAAAAATTCCAAAGGAATTTCATAAAGAAACTGTTTAATCTACCACTGAAAACGCCTAATTATGCACTATGTCTTGAAACTGGACTTCCTAAACTATTTACACATACGCTAAAACTACAGGCAGATTACATTGTGAAGATTCTATCTTACCAAGATGCACGACTTTCTAAAAAAATGGTACTATATGAGTTCAGAAACGAGGACTGGTGGATGTCAAAATGGAAAATCTTAGGAAGTAACTACGGCGAAGTTCTCTCCATGGATCCAGGAAACTTTAACATTCTCAAAGAACAGCTATACCACATTATTCAGCAACATGAAAACTCTGTACGTGATAGTCTTATAGCGAAAGCAAGCGAATCCGAAAGTAGAATATTATATTCACAACTTAACACCACTCTATTGCAAAATAACTACTTTAACGACCAGCTAAACTTTAGAGAAATATAGCTCATATTTAAAGTGAGATGTGAACTTCTAAGCCTAAACGGAAGCCCTTACAATGGCAGTTTTAACCAATTCTGTTCTTTATGCAATTTAAGATCCAAAGAAGATTGTTTCCACTTCGTCAGCATATGTCCCATATTCTCGTCACAACGCCTGTCATACTTCGGGAAGAGAACATTAACGTTGCAGGAAACTATCAACATCCTGAATGATTTTGACTGGAAAACTCTTTACACATTTTTGAGAGATACTTATAAATATAGGATGTTATTAATAACCGAATTTATATAACTATTTTCTACTATTTTATTCAATATTTACTTAAAATAATTATTTGTACATAAAGATAATAATTGCTAACCGAGCTGACGGCAAAGCCATAGCTTTTAAATTCATTGTTTTTGTTAAACTATGCTAAGAAAAGTAGAAATAAATGAATTACTTATTACTTACATAACTAGTGTCATTGTTAACAACAGCCAAATTAGTGGATTTGTTTTTATCTTCTGTTTCGGTGCATGATATTCAGTGAGCAAATGTCCAGTTATAGGTTGTTGTTCTTCTTGTATAGCCGCTTCTTCTCTTGCTTTCGTTTCATTATCGATTATAGGTAACGGACAAATTTTCGTTGTTGGCCTTTTATACTCTCTATCGTTTGCTTTGACCGTTACAACTCGAACCAAGTTGTCTGATCCAGGATGAGTTTCAGTAATCTTTCCCATTTTCCATCTTGTTGGTGGAAGTTGTTCGTCTTTGATTATACTATGTCTCCAACTTTTAAGTTTTCTTGTCTTTTTGTCTATTTGTGTCGTTTTTGAAGGGTTATTAGATATGATGAGCTCCATTTCTTCCAAAATTGTTGCTGTAGACGTTCTAAAAGTTGCCAACGGTTAAGTAATCCCTCGCTTTTGTCCAATCTTTGTCTTTCTGGAGGTGCCAATAAGGATGTTCCAATCAAAAAATGTCCGGGAGTAAGTACATTCGTTTCCTCTGGGTCGTTTGAAATGGGGCATAGAGGTCTTGAATTTAAACACGCTTTGATTTGTGCTAGTAACGTTGACATTTCTTCGAATGTCAGTTTATGTTCCCCGATTGTCCTCTTTAAGTGATACTTGACTGATTTTACTCCAGCCTCCCACAGCCCTCCAAAATGTGGAGAACCTGGTGGTATAAAGTGCCATTCCGTATTGTTTGATGATAAAGTGTCTGCAACTTTCTCGTTATATGACTGCATTTGTTGTGCGTTTAATTGCAGGATTTTGTTTGCAGCTATGAAATTTGTGCCATTATCACTATAGAGATGTCCCACGTAACCTCGCCTTGCAAAAAGTCGTTTATAGGCAGCTATAAATGCTTGTGCTGTGAGGTCACTAACAAGTTCGACGTGTACTGCTTTAGTTGCTAAGCATATAAATATCGCTATGTATTCCTTGTATGATTTATTTCCTCTTCCTTTAGACATCCTGACATCAATTGGGCCCGCGTAGTCAACTCCTGTATGTAGAAATGGTCTTGTTATTGTCACTCTTGGTTTTGGTAGGTTTCCCATTTGCTGCGTCTTTGAGTGCGTTTTGTGTCGAAAACACCTTGTGCACTCATATAAGCGTTGTTTAACTGCACTGAGTCCATTCACAATCCAATACTGTTCTCGTAGATATGTGTGTGTCAAACTGTATCCTCCATGGAGTGTCTGATTATGTGCTTCGTCAATAAGAAGTGTTGTAAGGAATTTGGCTGAGAATTGTATTTCTGCTGCTTTCAATCGTCCTCATACTCGCATCATTTTATCTTTATCAATGAACGGGCTGAGGGTCCAAATGTTGCTTTGTTTGCGAATTTCTTTGCCTTTCGTCAGTTTTTCTATTTCGTCCTTAAATTCTTCGTGTTGCACATGCCTTATGATTATCAGTTTTGCCTTTCGTATTTCTTCCGTAGAGAGCGGTATACTCTCACAAATTTTCTTGCCTCTTATCTTAATGAATCGTATACAATAAGCAAGAACTCTTGCCACTCTGGTAAATGAGCTATAATTGGATATAATTTTCTGAATCAAATCATCTTCGTTTTTTTATTGAAATGAGAGCTAGTATTTCAACTCTTATTTCTTCTAAATCGGTGTTATATCTCTTGACATCAGTTAAATGTATGACAGCTTCTGATAACCAAGTAGGGCCATTCCACCAAATGTAATGTTTTCTAATTTGGCTAGGCCAAAGTCCTCTGTATGCACAATCTCCTGGGTTCTCTTTTCCTTTGACATGATGCCATCTCTCCTTTTTAATTGTTTTAGTTATATCCATTTGTTTGGTTTGCCGTTTATCCATGCCAGCGTAATGGTTGAGTCAGTCCATGCATGTGTTTCTAGTTCTTCAATCCCCAGTGCCTTTTTCGTTTTCTTTGTTAGCTTGGCAAGAAGAAGAGCTCCGCAAAGTTCAAGTTTTGGCAACGAAATCTTCTTAAGTGGTGCTACCTTCGATTTTGAACATAGTAGTGTCGTTAAAACTCTTCCTGATTCCGTTACTACCCTTGTGAAAACTGCTGCTGCATAGGCTTTTTCGGAAGCATCGCAAAATCCATGTAACTCAATGCGATGTTTTTGTTCGAACTCATTCCATCTTGGTATCTTCAATTCTTCTATAGCTGGTAACTGTAACCTTAATTCTGCCCACGATTTCGATATCTCATAATTTATCGTCCCATCCAACTTCTAGTTTCCAAAGTTCTTGTTGTACTAACTTTGCCATTATTATTACAGGTGTTAGCCATCCTAGTGGACCAAAAAGCCTTGCTGTTTCAGAAACTATTATTCTCTTGGATAATTTTGTTGATACGGCATTTGTTTTAAACTCAAACGAATCAGTTTCCGGGCACCCAAAGTTTTGAATTTTTTGTAGTCTGCGTATAAACTTTTGTTGTTGATAAATTTTGTCTCCATCTGGAGAAATCATGCTAGTGCTCTATCCCTTGAACATACTAGTTTTTCTGCGTTTTCTTTGAATGGAAGTCGAACAATATATCTTCCAGTTTCATCTCGCTCGTAAGTCTGCATGTATATTTCTTCACACCTTTTTTCTTCTTCTGACAGCAATTTTGTATCTATGATTTCTTCAGTCTCCCAAAACAGTTTCATTTGTTCGTGAAGTTCGACGTTTGAAATACAGCAAATTGTACTTTTGCCATTGGTCTTGCTTTCTTGCACGCTCCCTGAAAGGATCCATCCTAGCTTTGTCTTTTGAGCAATCGGAGTACCATGGTCGCCTTTAATGACTCCTTCTTCAATAATTTCTTGAAAGATGTCAGCTCCGATTAAAACATCAACTGTTGATTGTCTGTTGTATGATGGATCGGGAAAGGAAGGTACTCAATATGGTCCCATTTTTGCGCAGTAAATGATTCATCTGGCAGAAATTTTGTAAGTTTGTCTAATATCAAGGAAGACCCGTGCGTTAGAAATTCTGATGGATATATCGACTGGATAGCCAAATCAACTTTACCACGTGTAGTTCCCGCCTTAGAAGCCCCAACCCCAATAATCGATGTGTATGCCGGTTTTTTTTTGTAACTGAAGGCGTTGTACTGCATCCTCTGTTATATATGAAGACTGTGATCCTTGGTCCACCAATGCTCTTAAACAGTATTCGCATCCTCTCCAGTTTGTCTTAATGAGGGCAGTTGCTAAGAGTATTTTGTGCTGCAAATTGGTAGCCAAATTGGTTTGGAATTGTCTGCTATTCTCGTTTAAGTGAAGGAGTGTGTGGTGACGTTGTTTGCAAATTTGGCACGTTTTGTATGAATGACATCTTGAGGTGTAGTGACTATCTTTTAAACAATTTCTACACAAGTTTTCTTTTTGCACAAAGTCCATTCGTTGAGGAGTCGCCATTTGTATAAATTTTTGGCACATATGTAGCCAGTGTGGACCTCTGCATAGTCAGCAATTCGGGCTTGTCGTTGAATGGTAGCTTCTAAAGAATTCTCTTTTAACAATTGCTGTTTTTTCATCTTTTTTGTGGTCATCTCTATATCGTCTCTCTGTTAGATTGTCTAGAGCATGGAATTTGTTTTCAATAAATTTCAACAAATCTTCAAGCGGCTGCAGTTCTTTTGGATTCGATAAAGATTGCTCGAAAGCGAAGCCGGCTAATTCACTGTGCACAATTCACTGTAAGGACACTTCACTGTGCACCATTCACTGTGGTACACAATTCACTGTGGCGGGCAATAAACTGTTATGGACAATAAATTTACAGTGGTGGACAACTGTGGTGGGGTTATTCACTGTGTCAAAAGTTGAATAAATTCCACCTCTATAGTGATGAGCAGACATTGAAATACATCAAATGGAAGATGATTTTCCTTATGTTGTGTTCGTTTTATTTTCTGAATATGACCTTATGAAACTAATAAAAATTTCAAGTTTTCGACATCTGACAGTTTTCGACCTGGTTTCAATTTGTTTCAATAACTGTAAAAATTATTACAATCGGAACCAAAATCTGTTAGATTTTCGTTTTCTGTTTATTGATTTAATGAAAAAACTTTGTAAAGAATAATACTAAATTAAGATTTAGGCATTGGGGACAGTTCACTGTGGTGCACAATTAACTGTGTGCATGTGAATAGTACACCACAACGAAATGCACACAGTTAATTGTCCACCACAGTGAATTGTCCGCCACAGTGAATTGTGTCAACAGTGAATTGTGCACAGTGAATTGTCCCCACAGTGAATTATGCACACTGAATTGTGCACAGTGAATTAGCCTAGACCCGCTCGAAAGATATCCTCGTCTCATTATCCAGTTTAGGGGACACAATATAAACTATTCTTAATGCGTTCACGCATTCTGACGTCGTATCGTGAAGTCTTCTCAGTTGGGCTGCAGATTCAGTTTGAGTGTTTTTGGTTTATCAACGCTTGAATTTGGGCATTCACCAAAAGACGTGAGTTCTCGTACCTGTTCATCAGAGCATCCCTGGCTGCTTCGTAGTTAGTGTCTGTAATATGGAGATGCTGTATAATTCTTGCTGCATGGCCGGTCACATTGGTCTTGAGGTAATGCATTTTTTGTGCATTCCCAAGATTTTCATTCTTATGAATTGTTTGCTCAAACAAATCAATGAAGGATTTCCACTGCTTGTAGCCACCATCAAATAATGGAACTTTGAGTACTGGCAACTTAAGCTCATGGTGTACAACTCCACTTGTTTCTTCTTTTCGCCTCGTTCGTGAATTCTTCTAACTTTTCATGTAGTTCCACCATAGCTTTTTCATATTTGTCTTCTAATTCTTCGTAACTTTCGTCAAATGTGAAGTCTTCACTACACTCCATTATCTCCGTTTGCGTAGCCGTTATAAGCGCCCATTGGTTGCGTAGAATTTGTTGTTTGTGGACATAATAGGCTTTCGATGACGTTTTTGATTCATGTATTTTTTCCAACGACGAAGTGCTTTTCTTTGTGCTTCGTGTCTTCTTAAACGTCGCCTCATGTTCTAGGGAATTATTTGTTTTAAATTGCCATTCCGCAAGATATTTAGTTCTCGTAGCTTCGTCTTCTGCTTATTTCGTCTCCCGAACTTCTTTGTTTGCTGATATCATCTTCGTGTTTTCGTCTATCGCTGCATTCGTCTTCGTATTTTCGTCTTCCGCTGCACTCGTCTTCGCATTGTCTTCTTCTTTCTTATTCTTAGCTTTAGTTTCTTCTTCTGATATCTCCTCGCTGAGAATTACCGATAGCCTTGCTTGAAACTTCTCTCGAGCTATCGCCACCGTTGACTTCACTTGGTCGTAGTATTTTGACATTTTATATAGATGGTCTTCTCCCAAGTCTTTGTGAGCATTGATTATATCATCTTCTTGTTTGAACGCTTGCCAATAGAACTCAAGGTCGATGAGTCTCTGCTGCACAAACACTTCTGTTCTTCTTATTTTGGCCTCCTTTGTAAATTTGTCCAGCACCTTTTTGATTCGTTCCCCTCTATCTTCGTTATTTGTATTCATTCTACACTCGCTGTTTGCTCGAAGGACCAAATGTTCAATACCAAATTTAATCACCTTACCGCTGGTGGGGGGATAATTAAATGGTTGATGTTGAACTTTTCAAGCTATGTTATTAATGCTCCTTACCACGGGTGGGGGTAGCACAGAAATAAAAAGCTTGTATGTAATTGAGTTCTTAAGAAAAACTGACTTTAGTTAATTTATTTGTCTCTATTTATACAAAATAATTATTATTCAAATTGCCTACTAATAATAATTTAAATAAATACAATAAACACGGGCGGCAGCGTAAGCGCGTCTCATATGTCACTGCAGCCGATGTCGTTGACTCTGACTGATATGCCGCTCGTGTGCTGGTCAGCAACAAATATTTATTTGTCGCCTATATTGTACATTCTTGTACATTTACTCAAAAAAGATTCTGCCGATTTTTATGAAACTTTGTATGTAATATACATAGAATATTTTGAAGAAAACTGCAATTAAGTTTTTGGATACAAAGGATAATAACGGAAATTAGTTTTAACAATTTTATTAATTTAATTAACGTAAACTTCTGTATATCGGGTTTTCCAGTTTTAGCCAAACTTTTTTAGTTTTCCCCCATTTTTTTAAACATGAGTTTTCATATTGCTAGAAAACTTTGTTTTCATCGTACTATTACACCAACAGAGCAAGTACGTGCGACCCAGTCGTGCATTTTATTTTTCATAGGTAGATAATTAGTAGATATTAAAATTGTATTGCATACTTAGTTTTTCCGAGAAAACTCTTAAACTAGGTAATTAAATTAAATGCACGACTGGGTCGCACGAACTTGCTCTATTGCGTGACAGTGAGCTAGACTCTAGACTAGAGGCTTGATAGGCTTTCATAAATAAATACTTTAACTAATTTGCGCTGCAAAAAAGTAAGGTATTTTATTTCTTGGATAAATTTGAATTTATGAAAATACATTTATTGAAACCTGTGAAGAGGTTTTTTGAAAACATTTTTCAAAAAAAAAATTCAAAAACCGCCAATTTATAGGTATTTAGCAAATACACTTATTCAAAATTTTTGAAAAAAAATTAATAAGCAGTTTTCAAAATATTAATTTTTTAAAACCTTTTTTATAACCGCTTTTAAAAATACAAAAAAAAAGCACATATTTTTTTTAATATAGTAATGCTGTATAAATTGATTTATCTACTTCTACACATATGTGTGAAATTTCGAAAAAATCGGTTGAGACGTTTCCGAGGTAGCCGAAGGAAAATAAAATGCACGACTGGGTCGCACGTACTTGCTCTGTGGGTGCAATAATACGATGAAAACAAACTTTTCGATCAATGAGAACAACTCATTTTTGAAAAATTTGGTAAAACCTAAAAAAATTTGACTGAAACTGGAAAAACCGATATACGGGAGCTAACGTTAAGAAACCTTTAATATTTAAAATTAAGACGTTATCTTTTGGGTGTTATAAATGATACAAATGTCCACTTATTGCCAAATTAATAATACTGTTCAAAGCAATTTCCACTATTATCATGTATAGCCAAAAACTAAAAATGCAGTTTGGTTTGAAGTATTCTATGTTTGTTACATACAAAGTTTCATAAAAATCGGGGGAGCCTTTTTTGAGTAAATTAGAAGAAATAAAAAAATTGGCCAAAATCTAGTGGCTCTTTGTATAAGAGCCACCATTTAAAAAAGAGAAACTGAAAAAAAATAAATGCCATCTGATAGGAAGCTGTAAGGAACTATACCAATTAAAGTTTGTTTGAATTCGATACAACCGCTGACAACTTATGGCCATTTAAAAAAAAGACGTTTAGATCAGATCTCCGTTATTAGCATTTTTTTCCAAAAACTAAAAACGCAGTTCTCTTAAGAATATATTACACCAAATTTAATCCAAATTCTTAAAGCCATTTTTGAGCAAATTAGAAAAAACCTAAAAAAGTTGGCTAACACTGAACGGCTCGTTGTATGGGAGCTACCATATAGAAAGGCTTCACTGAAAAATTCCTATAGAACGCTATAAAAAACGATGCCAAACGAAGTTTGAGTCAATTCAATCAAGCCGTTGCGAACTTATGGCCATTTGAAAAAAAGCCGTTAAGAGCAGATCTCCGTTATTTGCATTTTTAGCCAAAAACTAAAAACGCAGTTCTCTTAAAAATACTTAAAGAATATAACACACAAAGTTTAATCAAAATCGTTAGAGTCATTTTCGAGAAAAATAGAAAAAACCAAAAAAGTTGGCTAAAACTCAACGGCTCGTTGTATGGAAGCCACCGTTTAGAAAGGCTTCAGTGAAAAATTTAATAAACCATTCTATAGAACACTATGAAAAACTATGTCAAACAAAATTTGAGTTGATTCAATCAAGCCGTTGTGAACTTATGGCTATTTGAAGAAAAGCCGTTAACACCTGATTTTCGTTACGACCATTTGAGCCAAAAACAAAAAACGCAGTTTTGTTAGAAATGCTTAAAGTAAGCTAAATTTAAAGTTTAATCAAAATCGTTAGAGCCGTTTTCGAGAAAATCCAAATTGAAAAAAACCATTACTTGAAAGGTACAAGTTTGAGCCGGGCTAAGACGAAATAAAAAAATCTCGACAACCGTTTTTCTTGAAACTGCTATATATCAAATTTGAAGAAAATCCGTCAAGCCGTTTAGACTGTAGCATGACGTGAAAAAGCGCACAGACGCACATACGCACATCCGCACATCCGCACAGACAGACCGACGGACGGTATGGCGAAAAACACTTTTTTGGGCTTCTCTATCATCGTAATGTCATGTTTGATTAAAACCTCGATTTTTTTTTCTGCACGAATCCAATACTTGCCCTATAGAGCAAGTAAAAAACGGTCCTATGGAAAGTACCATTGTTAGACCTTTTTTAAAAATTAAATTTAATTTTATTTAAATTTTTTTAGCCATATGATTCGTCGTACCTAAAAAGCTGCACTAATTTCTTTAAATCAAAATCGTAAGAGCCGTTTCCGAGAAAAATAAGCTTTAACGCACCGGTTGTATGGTAGGTACCGTTATTTTTTAGAGCTAAACAAAATTTCAATTTCCCCTCTGTACAATACATAAAAAACTCTATATACCAAGTTTGAAGAAATTCGGCCCACCCCTTTTGGGCTGTAGGTAGATGTCTATTTATTATATTTTATTTTATTTTTCCATCCCGATAGAAAACAAATTGCGCCGATAATTTTTAGACTCTCGAACACGCAACTTTCATCTCTCCAGGCGAAAAACACAAACTTCGTACCGACTCCCGCATACAAATTTGTTTACCTGCGGCAATACAAATTAAAAAAAAAATTACCATGCAAATAGGATGATATTCAGCCGAGTTATGTTTTAACTGGCATGCGTTTCAAAACTAAAACACTAAAGATTGATTGGTTGGATATTCTGCTTATTGAAGTGCTTTTTGATGCACAATGTAAAAGGCAATAAGCCCCGCGACTTATTGCCTCTTCCTGTATCTATATATAAATAGGCAAGCAGTTTTTTTTTGTGTTTTTTTACCATTTTTTTTCGTAAAAATTGAAATTTTTTTTCCATCAGTTTTGGGCATTTTAATGGCCGAATTTTGGCCATTGGGCGATTCTAGTATAAATAAAATACAAAATTAAATTTAGTGACCTATAGTCCAAATGCGTTTCGCCCAGGTACAACAGTTAGGCTCATCAGTTAGATGCTGTTGTACCCTTCTAAGACGCAAAATTTTGGTCGATGATTACCGACTCTTATTAAAATTACAGCATGAATATACTGTGAATTTTAACATTTTAGGGGAATTTGTTTAAATTCATGCACCTAAAATTAGTATAGCCCGTGGTCTGGCTGAAATTATCGATGATGAGAAAAACGAAAAAAAAATTAAAAAAAATTATATTTTTCAAAATTTTGTAAACATTAAACAAAATTTTGAAAAATATTATTAGTACCCCGTGGCGTAGTGGTTAGTATGTTGGACTGCCACGCCGAAGGGTCTGGGTTCGATCCCTGACGGCTCCACCTAAAAAGTTCTTTTCCGGGGTACTGCTTCTTGCGAGGAAGTGACAAATCCTCCAAGAGTAATTAATGTCATGGAAAGTGCTTCTCTGTTAGCCGTTCGGGCTCGGCAGTAAATTGTAGGTCCCTTCCATTCCTGCAGAATATCAACGCACACACAGGAATGGTTGAGAGTGTAAGTCACAGGCCCCGGCCCCGCTTGGAGTTGTTGTGCCAACAATTTATTTATTTATTTAATTTTAATAAGAGTCGGTAATCATCGACCAAAATTTTGCGTCTTAGAAGGGTACAACAGCATCTAACTGATGAGCCCAACTGTTGTACCCTGGGGTAAACGCATTTGGACTATAGGTCACTAAATTTAATTTTGAATTTACTTCAATAAAGTCCACTAAACATTAAACAAAATTTTGAAAAATATTATTTTTTTCATTTATTTTCGTTTTTCTCATCATCGATAAATAAAATACTACAATTGATTTACTCGTACAAATTTATAATTTTAATTCATGGTCGAAAACTTTTAAGTCACCTTTAAGGCACATTGCAATACAGTAAAATACCTTAATCAATTTTATTTTTCGTTATGTAAAAACTTTGCATTCCAATAGTTGGCAGCAGTTTTGAAGTTGTGTGACAAAATGCATCCTCAAAATATCCTTACAAAAGATTTTAGTTTAGTTTAGTTTCGTTTATTCATTTAATGCAAAGACAATAAGAAACAAATAATATAAATTAGTGTTCTGTTAGCTTATACTATACATTATAATAAATGGAAAAGCTATATCATTAAGAAAGTGTATTAAACCTATAAGAACAAACTGACTGCTTATAAATAATAATGAATCTGTTCTATAAATTGATTAAAAAAACCTATGCATCAAATTTTACAATTAAATTTGCTTGAGCAAACTCTTTGACCTTTTACAGATTGTTGCTTAAAGTTCATTTTATTTAATATTTTGTTTTTTTATTTAAATTTAAAGCAATCAAAACAACCGATGTGATTTTGTAATTGACACTAACAAGGGCAATTTTTATATAAGCCTCCATCATCCGATGGCTAGATGCTTCCTAGCTATTCCTATTCCAACGGACGACCAAAAAGGGTCCCTAATGAAAATAGCACAACCCATCCAAGTAATACTTTCACAATCTAATTGAGAAAAGTATCTTCTTTAACTTTAAATGACTAATAAACAACAACTTTTCTGTAGTCCTTCGTTCTTCGTGTCGATGTTTTGTTAATGGTATCAGGTATATTATCAAAATATTCTCGAAAGTCTAAGGGAAGGTTATTTTTAAAAAGGCCGAGAAAATATTTAATATTCCCCAATTCGATTCAGCATGCAAAAAAAAAAAAAAAAACAAAAATTAAAGACGGTAGAGAATAACAAAAAAAAACAAAACTCAGGTTTTTAAAGTTTCCTAAGGATTCCAAACGACAATATAAGTATGTAGTATGTTTTGGGCTGTTGAGCATCGATTGGGCTGACAGGGAGCAGAGAATCAATAGGGATAACAGGGAGCAGAGTTCTACACTCTAAAAAAAATTTTGTTGAAAATTACTCCAATTATTGTATGCAACTGGTCCGTTACAATAATTGTAGTAATTTTCAAAACGAATTTTCGGTATTTTTTATGCATTATTTGGTCGAAAAAAGCAATTGTTTAATTTTCAACACACTAAGAAGCAAGCATTTTCTAAGATCGTAAATCCCAGATCGTAGGTTTCTTAAGCAATATTTGCTGAATATTAAACCTATTTATATAAAATTTACTCCGAATTTGTTGAAAAATCAACAAATAATGTCCAATTTTCTTCAAAAATAAGAAAATATCGTATCTTTTTCAACAAATATGTTTAAAAATAAACAATATCTGTAGAAAATTAAGCTCTTATTTTTAATATTCAACTCGTTTTGCTGATATTTCAACAAAAAAATTTTGCTTTCCAACAACTTTACTTAATTTACAATATTATTGCGCACCAAATGCAGGAAATATTGTTGGCTTTTAAGCATACTTGTTGAATTTTAATTGAAGTTTGCTGAAAACTAATTTTTAATTAATTAAAATTCAACATTACCTGTTGAACATTTAACATAAATGTTTAATACCAATCAAAATTAAATGAGAAATTCAGCATAAAATGATTAGAATTCGACATAATTGTTGAAAGATAAACATATTCTAAAATTTATTCCCAAAAGTTTGCTTAAATTTAATCAACCGTAGTTGATTTTTCAACACATTAACCCTATTTTTCAGCACAAATGCTTAAAATTAAAATAAAAAACCTAAATATTCAACATAAAAAGCTGCTTTTCAACAACAAAAAAAAAAATTCAGGAAAATTAAACAAATTTATTCACAGCCACATTTAGATTCAACATAAACGTTTTAAACATGGGAAAAAAATTGAATTTCCGATTAGTTATTTGGATATTAAACAAAATTTATTGAAAAAAAAATGCGATTTTTTAAATATTATTTTGTCAAAATCCAAATAATTTTACTGGAAATTCACAATTTTCTTTACATATTTAAATGATTATTTTCAATACTAAATATGGCTATAAATTTGTTTTATTTTTCTGAATTTCTAATATCTTTTTTGTAAAAAGCAAGCTTATTTAGATGGAATATTCAGGTTTTCATTCACTCTAAGAATTATTTGTTGAAAATTACTACAATAATTGTAGGCAACAAATCCCCTACAATTATTATATTAAACAGGAAATTTCGGAGTTGAAAACTCAACAACCGTGTTGAATATGGAATGCTTAATATTCAGCATAGTTGAATATGTTAGATGTTGACTACTATATTTGTTGGTTATTCAAAAAGCCTTCGGACTGTTTTTGGAGAGAAATACGTTTAAAATTCAACTCAAAACTTTAAAATTTAAGCAAAAACATAGTAAAAGTTAGCAAAAAATTCAACAAAAGCTTTAAAATTCAACAATCACAGTTAAACTCAACAAAAAAATCAGGCAATTAAACGTAAAATCTTATATTTCAATACACAACCAACAACAATCAACAAAAAAGTTGAAAATTAAACTGAAAAATTAAGCAAAAACACTAAATTTCAACGGAAAGACAATAAAACTAAACAGAAATGTTTAAAAAATAATACAAATTAACAAAAAAAACTTAAATTTCAACACCTACATAACAAAACTTAACAAAAAAGTTGAAAATTTTCAGAGGATTAAACAAAAATTTTACGATTTTAGCTCACAAACAGTAAAATTCAACACAAATGTTTAAAACCTAATGAGCGTATTTAAAATTTGACACAAAAACCTGTAAATAATATCAACATTAGTGTTGAAAATTAATATTATTTGCTGAATTGTATTCGTTAATTGTTGAATATCCAACACCCGAATCCAACATTTCCTGAATATTCAACATAAATGTTTAAAAACCAGTAAGCGTGTTTAAAATTCATTACAAAAACCTGTAAATATTAGCATTAGTGTTGAAAATTAATATTATTTGCTGCATTTTATTAATTAATTGTTGAATGGCTGGTAGTTCGACTCCGATATGTCATGCAAATTTCACTCCTACTTATGGAATTTCACTGAAAGGAGAGACTGTGAATTATTAAGTCAAAAGATAAAAAAAATTATTGCAAATGTGTAAATATAAAATGTTGAATTTTAAACACTACGTTTAATTTTCAGCAAAGTGTCAAATAACAGACATTCATTGCTTAGTATTAAGCAAAATGTTGGATCCTAAGATGAGTGCTTAAAATTTAAAAATACTCGTATGTTGATTTATTTTGACCTGATAGTGAATTTCAACAAACAAAGACAAATATTAAACATTTTGTTGAATAGTAAACATTTATTGCAAAAAAATGATGAAAACATTTAAAAAATTCTTTATATTCAACAAATAATTATGTTTTTCAACAAATTGTTGACTTTTCGTAGTTCTTGTTTAATATTAAGAACGAAAGTTTTTAAATGAACAATTTAATGAACTTTCAACAAAGTGAATTAAAATTATGAAAATGCTCATTATTAAACACAAAACGGTACATTTTAAACTAATTGTTGAATTTTCAACAAAATGAAAGTGGTGTTGACTTTTAAACACATTTTTGTCCACAAGTGTAAATGTTAATATTTAAACAAAATGTCGAAAATTCAACAAATTGCTTTAAATCACGCACATATCGCACATGTAGTTCAAAAGTGACACAACTCAAAAAAAGCAAAAAATGAGTTATTATCAAAAAAAGTTCCATAGACTTCTACCCAACATATTTATTAAAGGTGCATTTACCTAGATTCAATATTTTTTCCGCCAGATGACACTATGTCGTTTTAAATGTTTCAAATGAGGTCAAACTACCTTCGACAAAAATGACACATTTTCAGTTGTTACCTGGTCCTCGCAGCAAACAGGTGTGCCAAGTGAAATCAAAAGTGACTTATTTTGAGTTGTGTCATATATGGTGTTTAAAACTTTAAAATTTCAGTGCGTTAATTTGAGTTGAGACACTTTTGTTGATTCCTAGGTGAAAATTTTTGTATGTAATTTTGAGTTAAGCCACTTTAGTTGACTGAGGTAAATATGAATACTCTGTTTTATTTTGAGTTGAGTGGCAGAACTCAAAATAGTACATTCCTGTTGGAAAGAAATGATCGTCAAAACTGTCATTACTCTAAAAACATAGTTTTCAAGGTTTCCAAAAAAAGATTAACGCAAATATTATTTCCATTGTGATTCATACTCTATTTGCTTTTGTCAACATAGTTCAATTTGTAGTTAAATCTTATCTAGTCTAACAATATCGTTTTTCGCCTTTTCTGAAAAACTAAGATTTTTGAGTTGTGTCACTTTTGAACTACATGTGCGATATGTTGTTTATTCATCAAGCAGATACAAATTTTTATTGTTAGTTATTGAATAATTTTATGTTTGTTAAAATTGTTTTTTCAAGAAGTTTTATGCAACAGATAATGATTAATTTTCAACAAGATATCCTTTTTCAACATTTCTTATGAAACAAAATTCAGTAAATACTGGAAATATTGTTTAAAATTCAACAAAACGTGTTGAATATATAAAAATATATTAATAAATACACTAAAAATAATATTTACATGAAATAAACAAGCAATTTTGAACACTTAGAACTTTCCGGATTTAAGAATTGAGTAAAAACATATAATATTCTCGTTTTTTGCTTAACGTTAAATAACTAGAAAAATTTTAGGATTGTTGAATTAAAAATGACGTAAATACTGACGGAAATATTGTGGAGCTTTTCAACACTGGCGATTTTTATTCAACACCCTCATATAATAGTCAACAAATATGCTTAAAAAGTGTTGAAATTCCAACATATGTTTATAATTCAGCATATTTATGTTAAATATCCAGCAAATGTTGAGAATTACTGCACTTTTTTTTCGTTACTACAATAAATGTAGTAAAATTAAACTGATGTTGAAAATCTTTACACACTTATTGTAGTAATTTTACTAACATTTCAATGAGTGTTGTTTTTGAGCATTTGTATTTGAAAATGGAATTTCTATTGAGAAATCTATAGCTACAGTTAATTAAATTGCTAGGAATATTTTTTTTAATAAAACCAAAACAAACGAAACCGAAACCGAAAACCAAACACATGACCGCGGTTGAATATCATATTATTTAAACTAGTTAAAACTACTTGGATTATCCGAATACAAGACCAAAACGCGATTATATTTATTAAAAAAAGAATAAGAAACAAATGCACAGAGACGATGTGCAACACGATTAGGAAAATGAAAATTGGAACGCGAAACGTCAAACGCCGGTGTGTTTGATAAAAAAAAGAGATACACAAAAAAAATAATCCCTAGCCAGACAGCAATTGCAGTGCTGTCTCCCGTTAGCTCAGCTGGGAGTGGGTTCGATAAAAACGATATTTGAAGCGTTAGGTGTTCTCTGCTTGATGCGATGTTGTTGTTTTAATAGAAGTTCCTGGTAGTGGGTCCAAAATCTATTTTTTTACTTTACAGGGGAAAGCCAAGTGACCGTTTGTGACGTTCAACTTGTCTATTCCAATGAATGAAAAAAATCTGCGGAAAGAACGGCGGAGGAGGAAGAGCCAGGCGACCAAACTTGTGTTCAGCCTGTCTACAACAACGGCAGGAAGAGCAATTTGTCAAAAGAATAAAAAAGATTTGTTTCTCCAACTTTAAGTTGTATGATAACTCTCTCGCTTTATTCGACAGACTGCGATAATTTTACATTTTACTCGCCCTTTTATACTAATTTTGGGCAGCACATTACAAAGTATTTCAAATTCAAAAAAATGTGTTGTGTAGTGTTTTAAAGACACTTTTTAATTTTAGTATGACAGAACAAAAATGTGCTGATTATAAATTTAAAAATTAGGGACTTCAAATATTTTTAATTAGTTAGTGTTATATAATTCAAAGTAATAAAATCTATATATATAAAAATGGATCGCAAAAATGTATGTTCCCTCATAACTTCCGAACGACTAGGCCAAAATGGATAATTCTTTGTTTTGAGTTTTTGTTATTGTCAGGAGAAGGTTTGTATAAAAGAATATTTTAAAACATCGGTTTCCCATGAATGCATTTTAGGTACATTTTGTCAAATTAAGAACAAATCTTTTGGAAGGACATTTCGAGGATGCCTACGAAGGTTTCTATGAAGATTGGTCAAAAATCGGTGAAGTAGTTTGTCAGAAATGCATTTTTGGTGCATTTTGTCACAAATCTTCAAAATTGCAAACAATTGGGATGCATAGTTTTAACATAATGAAAATTAAATTTGACGCGGGGCTTATTGCCCTTACATTGTGTAACAAAAAGCACCTCAATAAGCAGAATATTCAACAAAACAAAGCGTTGAAACGCATGCCGGGAAATTTTTTGGATTCGGATTGAACCAGGTAAACTAATTTTTAGGGAGGAGGAGGTACGAAGTTTGTGTTTTTCGCCTTGAGAGATGTTAGTTGCGTGTTCGAGAGTCGTCAAACTATCGGCACTATTTGTTTTCCCTCCGAACGGAAAAATAAAATGCACGACTGGGTTGCACAAACTTGCTCTAACGTGTGACAGTGGTCTTTAGGCTTGAGATTTTGATAAGAATAAATTTTTCGGCTGGAGAAGGAAGTTCTATATTTCAAGTGTAAACTGATGATCATTCCTAGCAAGACGAGTATTAATCGTTTAATTGGAGGAACGCAGCTGGCTAAATAGAGTGAGCATTTTGTATAAGAAGCCGTAAAATAAGGAAAGACATGAAAAATTTCGACGATGTTCAAGTGATGGAAATGTTTCGATAATCCTTTTCTCCCCTATCTATTATAACTCTTTTTTCAGCTCTATCGAGCATGTTTAAACAAGTTTGACAAGCAACTGCTGAGAGATGGGATTTCTACTCGAGTTAAGGGCTTATAAACGCTTTGTAAATTGTAGGCAGATCAGAAGGGGTGAATAACTTCTTTTTTTTTGACAGGTTAATCACTTTCTATACATCAAACGCATTAAAATATAGAATTTTTGATAGTTAAACTAATTTTAATTTACTGATACTGTAAGTGTTAGATTTCCATATCCAGCTACTGCGCACCCATGTGAAGCTAAGTGTGCATAAGTAGTAAAACAAAAATTCAGCAATTTCAAAAATGTTAAAAAAGGCGGTACGGAGTTCGCCGGGTCAGCTATATATATAGATATAGAATTTTTGATAGTTAAACTAATTTTAATTTACTGATACTGTAAGTGTTAGATTTCCATATCCAGCTACTGCGCACCCATGTGAAGCTAAGTGTGCATAAGTAGTAAAACAAAAATTCAGCAATTTCAAAAATGTTAAAAAAGGCGGTACGGAGTTCGCCGGGTCAGCTAGTATTATATAAATTAAGTTATTTTGTGTGATCTCTTGTGTTGAAGGAAGGATGGCTGTTACAATCTCCCCCTCTGCCTCATGGATCGTCTCGAGAATGTGGCAGCATCAGTTGAAGTACAAGGAACAGGTGAAGGCATCCTTCTTTTGACACTTGAACTAGGATTTGTCGTTTTCGGGGGTCTACCTCTTTTTCTGAAAGGAAGAATTGGGTTAGGGGTAGAAAGTTCATTTGAATCACCAGAAAATCGGCTGATCATTGATGCATGGTATGTACCCAAGGGTACCGATGGATTATCTTCTTTAGCAATGGTGAAGGTAGTAGATCCCTTTTTACCGGAAATTATGTAAGGTCCATCTCTCTTAGGAGCCAGTTTATGTGTAAAGCCTTTTGATGCTTTGCTTATGGGGTGTGTCTTCACGAGAACTTTGTCGCCGATTTCGAATTGGTCGTGGGGTCTCCGCCTCTTGTCCGCATACACTTTGTTCCGATCCTGTAGTTTTTCCGATACCTCTTTTGCTTGTTTTAGCGTTCCAGCCATTTTTAATAATTGTGGAGTTATTTGTGGTATGAAATTTTCTGATTGGATAATGGCCTTCAAGTCATGGTGAACATCATCCGGAGTTCGAAGTTCTCGTCCAAAGGTTAGGAATGCTGGTGAAAATCCAGTGCTTCCGCATTTAGCTGTGTTCATCGCAAAACGTATCGCTGGGAGTTTGAGATGCCATGATGTGTGTTGGTTTCCAACTAAAATGGATAGCTGGGCTTTCAGGTCTCGGTTCTTCCTCTCGACAGGATTTGCTTCTGGGTGATAAACAGGAGTAAATGATTGTTTAATCCCCAAACAAAATGTAAGTTTCTGCATTAGAGCAGATATAAATTGTGTTCCATTATCGCTATGGAGTCGTCGTGGAACACCATAACGCAAAAAAACTTCATTTAATAGGGTAAGTGCACAGTTTTCGGCAGTGCCTTCTTTTAAAGGAAATAGTTCTACCCGACGGCTGCATACATCTTCTACAATTAGGATCCATTGGTGGCTGCTGTCACTTGCAGGTAGTGGTCCAAAAAGGTCTACTGCTATAATTTCGAATCTCTGACTGCTTGGCGATGTTTGTAATAAACCGGCTGGTTTCAAATTTGAAGCTTTGTATCTTTGGCACTCTATGCAAATTTTGACATGATTAGCTATGTCGGCCCTCATTCCAGGCCAGTAGTAACGGCTAGAGATACGAGCTACTGTCTTTTCAACGCCATAGTGTCCAGCTGTTGAGTCATCATGATATTTCTTCAATATAAATTCTTTCATAGTTTTTGGGACAACCAGTTGACCGTTTTCGGAGTCTTCTTCTGAGCAATAACGATATAAAACTCCATCAATTAGCATGTATCCCCGATTAGTCCAACGAAGTAAACTATCTTCGTTATTTTCGAAAGAATCGATTATTGTTTTTAAATCTGGGTCAGCTAGCTGTTCGTCTCTAATTTCTTTTGAACCTCGTCTTGGCATGTCTACTTCTATTGAGCAAATTACACAGTCTTCCTGTATATGTTCTTTGTCAGGACATGGTGGACGGGAAAGAGTGTCGGCGACGGCGTTATTCTTTCCAGGATTATAACCTATTTCAATGTTATATGGCTGTAGTCGAAGTGCCCATCTGGCAAGTCTTCCGGTAGGAGATTTTAAGGTCATTAACCATTTCAAAGGTTGGTGGTCGGTAAGTATTTTTACTTCAGACCCTTCAATATATCCTCGGAACTTTTCCACTGCCCATACTACAGCGAGCGCTTCTCGTTCAGTCGTAGAGTAGTTGCGTTCTGCAGGTAAAAGTAAACGGCTTGCATATTCAACTGGATGTTCCATTTCATTCTCCCCCTGGAGTAAAACAGCACCGATAGCATAACTGCTGGCGTCGGTTTTTAATACAAATGGTACTCCTTCTTTGACTTGCTGTAGAATTGGAGCGGATGTCAAGAGCTTTTTTAGTTTTTCAAAGGCGTATTGTTCTTCCAGTTCCCACTTCCATTCTATTTTCTTTTTTGTTAAATTAGACAATGGTTTTGAAATCTCCGCGAAATTCGGTATGAACCTTCTGTACCATGAACAGGTTTGCGAAAACGAAAGTACTTGTTTTTGATTTTTGGGTGCAGGTCGTAAAAGAATGGCATCTGTCTTGGCGGGGTCAACTTTAAATCCATTTGGTGTCAGAACATGACCCAAATATTTTATTTCTGAGCAGCAAAATTTGCATTTCTCACGGTTAAGGCGAAACCCGAATTGTTTTAAACGTTCAAAAATTTTCTGTAGGTCCTTCAAGTGTGTTGAAAAACTTTCGGAACAGACAATGATATCGTCAAGGTAGGCAAGTATCAAGATTTGTGGTAGACCGTTTCGAAATTTGTCAATCAAACGTTGAAATGTTGCTGGTGCATTTCGCAGTCCAAACGGCATTCGTTTGAAGACATAACTACCAAAAGGAGTAATAAAAGCGGTCTTCGGTTGATCTTCCTTTGCTACCTTTATCTGCCAGTATCCAGAACGAAGATCTAATGTAGACATATATGGTGTGCTTTTTGCCGCATGAAGTAGGTCATCAATCCTTGGCAGGGGATACCGATCCGGGATGGTTATAGCGTTGAGCTTTCGGTAGTCGATGCAGACTCGTATGCTGTCGTTACTCTTCGGAACCATAACAACTGGGAAAGCCCAAGGAGATTCCTTTTCCTCGATAATGCCCTCTTTCAACATGTCATCGATTTCGGCTTTAAGTTGGATTTTTCTAGCAGGTGAAATTCTGTAGGGTACATTGGAAATTGGTTTGTGTGTCCCGGTGTTGATTTTATGTTCAATGTATGGTATAGGGGTTGTGATTTCTCCAAATAGATCCTTTTCTTCTCTGAGTAAATTTTCAAGCTGTAACTTTTCTGGTGGACTAATGCCATAACCTTCTTCTGACCGTAGCTTGATATCGATTGAATTTAACGTAAACCAGTCATCAACACTCGCATCTTCTTCTTCTACCCTTTTTGGTTCACTGAAGAGTTCGTTGCCTTTTTCTGGTGTTCTCATGTCTTGTGGGACAGCATCTGAGAAAATCGCCTGAATACCATGAGGAGAGTAGTTATTGCCCTTTTTTCGTTTTGGAGTATTAGCAATAGGGCTTATGGCTTCATGGCTTTCAAACCAAGTAAGGTAAGCTGAAACTGCCTTTAACTTTTCATCCTTTTCTAACGCAGTGTGGTATCTTGGCTTTTGTTTCAATTGTGGAGGATTAACGTGGCTTTCGGTTGTTGGTGCTAGTGGTAGTTTTGTTTCATTGTATTTCGCAAGCTTAAAATCAAAAATTGTTTCTGGATCATCAACGAAATGGAAAGCTCTTTGAGCGATGTTCAGAACTAATCCACACTGTTCAAGAAAATCTATTCCGAGTAGAGTTCGATTTCCTTTGGCTTGTGGTAATGCGATGAAACGTATCTTACGTAATCGTTTACCAATGATTATATCCACCACCGTGGAGAGAACAAATTGTTTTCTAGGTATTCCATCAGCCAAAGTAACCTCTGCATTCACTTTCTGGAATGAGCAACCTTTTTTACTGAGCTGTTCGTATAAACGTGCTCCCGCTACGCTGGTTCTAGCTGCGGTGTCAATATAGGCTTCGCCTTTAAGTCCGTTCACGTTTATGTTAATTGTTGGAACATTTCTTCCGATGACTGTTGATTCAATTAGGTTAAAATCTAACATTGTTGGGCTATTGGCATTCTTGTTGCTACAAGTAGGACAATCTGTTCTGCAGTAACCTGCTGCTCCGCAACCGTAGCAATTCAAGGTTGGCTTTTTATTCGCTTCGCTTTGGTTGTTTGCTTTCTTAAAACACTGCTCTGCTAAATGTCCTTGCTTTCTGCAAAATGTGCAACGTTTTTTCTTTGCATCCTCAATAGGTTTACTTGGAACTTTTGTTTCTCTCCTTGATAACTCAACTTCTCGAGCATTCTGTAAGAGATCTTGAAAAGTTTTCACTGAGGCTCTAGGAACTTTTTCTCTTATAAATAGAAGGATTTGTCCATAAACCATGTTTATCATTATTTCTTCAGAGATTTTATCTGTCAACTGAGAAAATAGTGTCCGCTTCTTGCATATAAATTCGTCAGTTGACTCGTTGAATTTTTGCTTCTCTTCAAAAAGTTCGGCATATATTCGCCATGCAGGCTTTGGTGGGGCAAAGGATGACCGTATTAACGTTATTGCTTCGTCAAAAGTTTTTGCTCCATTCTTAACGCCTTGCCACCAATTTGATGCAAAACCTTCGAGTAGTAGGGGAAAACCAATTAAAGCATTATTATCCGAGACTCTTTCTGCATTTTTATAAACCGTAATGGTTGCTATAAAATCTTCCAGCTTAGAAGTGTTTCTCTCACCATCAAAGCGAGCCGTACACCTGCTGAACGTACCGTGATGCTCCTTAACACCTATAGCAGCTACCAAGCGATTTAGCTGGTCTTCCGTCATAGTGATTGGAGTTGTAGCCATCTTAGGAGGGGTAGTTGGTTTTAACGCACTCGATTGTGGTATCTGATGTGAGTTAGAAACAATAATTGTTGACTCAAAGTCAGATTCTGTTGACTCAAACTCAGATTCGAAGTCAGATTCTGATGAAGAGCTATTTTCTTCGTATAGAACTTTTGGTTTTGTCAATAACCGATCGCTTTTTCTCATAGATAAGAAAAAACTATGAGTTCACTTAAGCGGGTTTGACTGTAGTGTGGTTAGTTTGATTCCACTGTAGTTCTTAGCTTCTCAATGTGACACTGGATCACGAAGAAAGAAAAAAAAATTGGCGAACTTAATCGGGTTCGACTGTAGTATGGTCAGTTTGATTCCACTGTAGTTCTTAGCTTCTTAATGTGACACTGGATTACGAAGAAAGAAAATTTTTTTTTTTTTGGCGAACTTAATTGGGTTCGACTGTAGTAATGTAAGTGGGTTGTACTGTAGTCAATTCTCCTTGTCTTTTGTATTATGCTTCTCATCAACCAAACAAATTTTCGATCCACTTAAACGGGTTCTACTATTTTCGCATTTATCCGGGTTCGACTGTAGTGTTGTTTGTTCACCAGAAATATCAAAGGTGACAGTTATCCACGTAACCACTAAGTTGGGCGCCAATGAAGCGTTAGGTGTTCTCTGCTTGATGCGATGTTGTTGTTTTAATAGAAGTTCCTGGTAGTGGGTCCAAAATCTATTTTTTTACTTTACAGGGGAAAGCCAAGTGACCGTTTGTGACGTTCAACTTGTCTATTCCAATGAATGAAAAAAATCTGCGGAAAGAACGGCGGAGGAGGAAGAGCCAGGCGACCAAACTTGTGTTCAGCCTTCAGCCTGTCTACAACAACGGCAGGAAGAGCAATTTGTCAAAAGAATAAAAAAGATTTGTTTCTCCAACTTTAAGTTGTATGATAACTCTCTCGCTTTATTCGACAGACTGCGATAATTTTACATTTTACTCGCCCTTTTATACTAATTTTGGGCAGCACATTACAAAGTATTTCAAATTCAAAAAAATGTGTTGTGTAGTGTTTTAAAGACACTTTTTAATTTTAGTATGACAGAACAAAAATGTGCTGATTATAAATTTAAAAATTAGGGACTTCAAATATTTTTAATTAGTTAGTGTTATATAATTCAAAGTAATAAAATATTATATAAATTAAGTTATTTTGTGTGATCTCTTGTGTTGAAGGAAGGATGGCTGTTACATATTTTTATTAATCGCGCTCGATTAATAAAAAGAAACGATGAATTGAAATTATGTGTATATAGAGTACAGGGTGTACTCGGTTATAAGTGGGCGCCAGGAATATTTTATGGTGTTTGCCTTACCAAATATAAGCTGAAAAGTGTCTTCAATTTTAAAGAATAAAACGTAAGGATTATGATTCCCAATGGGAAGTTGGATCTTTTATTGATTATTCCGTCTGGGAAACCTTGGCAGAAGGCGTGGACGAAAACCCAGAGTCTTTTCAACAACAACAAAAAATAGAACAAAGATGTTTCAAGGTTAGCAGAAGGCTAATCCTCGTAACTTAGAATAAGTTTTGATAAAAATAAAAAGAAAACAATGTTTTGTGTCCCGATGACACAAAGAAAAATCCCAATGGTAATGAAAGGTGCGAAAAGGGGTCACGCGTCCCACAATCTTGGGAGATAACGAACGACAGCGAAGGCCTACTCTAATCTAAATTTGTTTGCCCCACATAGGGTCACAAACAAAACGAATTAAAAACAAATTAACGAACAATAAACAAGCTAAAATTCCTGGTCCCAACCAGACACAAAAATACTTAGCTTCTAGAAATTTCCTCCAACAGAAAATCCTTCTCAAACTGACTTTTAGATACAATCAATCTTTTTCTCCTCTTTATGACACAATTATTGTACTTTAAAATCTCGTCAAACGGGTAGTTTTTCGCTTCTCTTCATTAAAATCTTTTTCTCCAAAAATTCTTGCTTTCTATCTTTTTAAAAATCCAAAATTGAATTCGAATTCAAAATGGAGGCTTGGCTTGTCCACTTCGCATCCTCTTCGGATCTCTTGCGTGGTGGTGTTCTTGTCTCAGTCATACAGCAGCATCTCGCCCATATATGCAGAGACGTGCGACTGAGAGCGGTGATACAACCATTGCATGCGATCCCATGCGTTGAGGATGCGATCCTCGTAGGCTCAGTGTACGTATTCAGCCGTATAATGTCAATTATATTTTATTTCAAAAGGCAAGTGAAAAACTACGACACAACGCGCAAAGTCCCCAGCCCAAACCAGCCCAAGTTAATTATTTTGAGAAGAATATACTTGTTGGAAAGAATCTTAACCATTTTCCAACTAAAATGGTGGAATCTATAAATAAGAAAAATATTAATTTTCCAAATAAAATAGTGGGATTTATAAATAAGAAAAATCTTAATTCTGTAGACCTTCGCGCAGATAATATCAAAAAGGGAAAAACACATCAGTGTGATCTTTCTTTGATGTCCGACACTTTATGGTGGGCACTCGGCCATACTAATTTTACGTTGGTGTGATTATAATTCACACATTGTTGGACATGAGTCATCTTCATGCCTTTCTCTGCTTCTCAGACCTTCTGTCGACAACTCGCTGACTCAGTGGCTCTTCCGCCTTTCGTTACCTCGTGTTGACACCCTGTCTAACACTTCTGATGGAACCTAGATTGGTTACTTTTCCAAAATACTTAAAGAGCAGTCCTCTGGCTGATGGACCAGGTTTCTACTGCACTGTTTAGAGTATTTTGGAGCCACAACGGGAAGGGAAATTGGGACAAAAAGTTATTAAAGGGGAAATGGGTTGGCGAAACTTCTTGTGGTAAAATTTACCGCAACAAATCCCACCCTCACCTCCTAGGAAATGTACTTACAATTCATAAAAATTGTAATACATTTTTTCCATAAAAAAAACAAAGTAAATGTGAATTATAATCAACCAAAAATTAAATGAATTACACAAAATACGACTCATTAATGTAAAAGAGAAAAAAAAATTGAAAACAAAATGTAAATTATAAAAACAAAAAAAAAACAAGCTACGTTACTTTACTAATCGGATGCGTCGGTAAACGGTTTTAAATCCTTGACATTCCAAGTTCCGCAGTCTTTACAATTACTATCTTCAAGCAAGTAAGTCCAAGGTGACAAACGCTTTTTAATTCTAAACGGACCGACAAACTTCGGTGCTAATTTCGCGGCATCCGTCAACGAAAAGTTTCTTCGCCACACAAGTTCGCCGGGGTGATATTGAACATCACGCCGTCGAAGATTGTTGTCTTGGGCATATCTTTTAGAAACTGCCTGTAATTTTTTTAAAATGCCAACTCTAAGCTCTTTGAAATGATTCTCGATCTCGACCTGATCTTGAACCGTTTTGGAGCTATCTTCTACTAATGGTACTTCACGACCAGAAGTCACCATATCCCTCCCAAAATTCGCATAGTAAGGAGAAACTCCTAAAACCTCACACTCTGTGGTTTTCAGCGACGTAAGCCCTCAACGTCGTCTTAATGATTTGATTTATCCTTTCCGCAGGATTCGCCTGCGGATGATAATGGGCTGTGAATTTTATTTCACAAGCGTACACCTGGCAAAGCGTTTTCAGTTCCTTGGAACGGAACTGAGGACCGTTGTCATAGATGACCACCTTGGGAATGCCAAAAAGAAGGAAGACATTGGGCCGTATTCATAGATGATGTTTAAGTTGTTGCTAAGCTAAACTGGAGTTTACCTGATGAAGTTTCCATAAGCTAAACTCCAGTTTAGCTAGCAACAACTTAAACATCATCTATGAATACGGCCCATTGTCTTCTAATTCTCTACAAATAGATTTGGCCGTAGCCGACCTCAACGAAAAGAGTAGTGGAAACTTTGAAAAGTAATCCACTACCGTCAAAATATAAGTGAAACCCCTACTCGACTTAGGAAGTGGACCTACCAGATCTATACAAATCATCTCCCATGGTGATTTGATTCCTACCATCTTCGTCATCAAACCAGCTGGCTTATCATTCACCGGCTTTACCTGTTGGCAAACTTTACAATTCCTTACATACCTGGTTATATCGGCCCTCATTTTTGGCCAGTAAAATTTTGCCATTACTCTGGCGAAAGTTTTTCTAACACCCATGTGTCCTGCTAATGGACTATCATGATTTTCCTGTAAAACACCTAATCTATCATTTTTTCCTATCACTCTCTTCCACTCATGATTAGTTTCATGTACTACGACATGATTTGGCTTCAACAGTTTGAACAACAAGCTGTGTCGATAAACCTCTGCCAAGTCGCCGGTGAGTTATGCAGACCGAAGGGCATTCTCCTAAACTGAAACAGACCCCTCCCAGGTACCGTTAAAGCAGTAAATGGCTTAGATTCTTCCTCCTTAGGTATCTGCCAATACGCTGACTTGATATCTAACGAAGACAAGAACTTAGCACCCCGAAGACTATCTAAAATCGAATTTATATATGGTAGTGGATAAGCATCCCTATCAGTATTCTTATTCAGCTTCCTATAATCCACACAGAATCTATAGGAGCCGTCTTTCTTTTTAACTAAAACTATTGGAGACGACCAAGCACTTGTCGATCTCTCAATAACTCCTGCCTCTAACATCTCATTTAACTCCCTATCAATATGTTCCTGCATTGCCGGGGAAACCGGATAATACCGTTGTTTTATCGGTTCCGCCGACGTCCTAATCTTGTGTTTAACTAACGTTGTACATCCTAAACCTTCAGGCATTTTCCTAAAAGATTCTCCTATAAAAGTTTCTAATGTTTGAATTTCCCTAACACTCAACTCAGATCGTTCTGTAATCGAACATATCGAAACAGGACTGTCCTCCTCCGAAAAAGTCCACATCCGTGATATTAAATCCGGGACAATACCCGACAGCGCCCAAAAATCTGCGCCGAGAATCACCGTATGTGGCAATGAAGGGATGACCAAACAGTCCACTAACACTGCCCTATCCTCAACTATAATTGGAAGAGAGAGTAGGAGTACTTCAACTCTTGTTCCATCTGCTAAACACACGCAGTGAACAGTCTTTTTTCAAAGAAAGCCCTAAATTTCCTATCATTAACCAGGCATCCCTACCTATTATGGTTCTAGAAGCTCCTGAATCTAATAAACCTAAAAATTTAGAACCATAACGACGATTTATCGTTCAGACCGACCACAAGCCACTTGTATGGCTCGATTCAATCAAAGAGCCGAACATGAAACTCCAAAGATGGAAAATCATGTTAACGGAATATGATTTTGAAATAGTTTATTTGAAATGAAAACTGAACTGTGTGGCAGACGGTCTTAGTAGATACACAAATAATAAGTCAGATGATAATATCGAAATTAATTTATTTGAACTTTTTAATAATGAAACAGTTTCAAGTAACAATTGTGATGACGAAGAAGTCATCCCACAAGTTGCTTCGGCTAGTTTTCATAACAAAGGTGTTATGTCAACTGATGCCACCATCCATAGCGCAGTGGAAGATGAAACATGTTATATTTATATTACAGAAACACCTATAAATCTTTTTAAAAATCAAATTTACCTTAGTTATGGTTCTAGTGAAAAAATTTCGTTAAAAGTTGTGCACAAAAAAGTTCATAATCTGGTTCAATTGAAGCGAGGAAGTAGCGATTTATTAGAAATCATGAAACGACTTTTAATGTCAAGAGGGCTAATTTGCGTTTATTGCGATGACTTGTCGTTGTTTTTGGAATTTCAAGATTTGTATGCAAAATATTTTTCAAGAAATAAAAATTTAAAAATACTTAAATCTAATAAAAATTAAAAGACATCACAGACAAGAATGCTATCTTAACAATTATAAAAAACGAACATTTCAATAAAAATCACCGCGGTATAACCGAAATATTTATGGAATTGAAAGATCTCTATTTTTTTCCCAAACTGCAACTAGAAATACACAAATTTGTCAATAATTGCGAAATATGCAACCTTGCCAAACATGGCCGACATCCCCTTTAAATACCCGTGCAATTGACTGAAACAGCAAAACAATTTAACGACATTTTACACATGGACATTTGGTTTCCTGAAAGAGGAAAAATGTATTTTACAACTATCGACAAGTTTACAAAATACGCGACTGTTCAACCCTTGTCTGAACGAAACTGGATCGCGATCTTAAACGCAATTAAAAAAAGAATTCAATTTCTTGGAATTCAAAGAAAAAATGTTTCAGACGGCGATAGTTGCATCGTGCACTCAGCTGTTGAACAGTTTTTAAAAGAAAACAAAATAATTTTTCACCAAACAACTGCATCTTTGAAAACTGGCAATTCAGATGTTGAACGGCTACACGGTACGTTTAATGAACATTTAAGGCTCGTGAATGTTGCCAAAGACACATCTGAATTGGACGAAAAAAATTTCAAAATTGTAACAATTTACAATAACACAATTCACTCCACAACAAAGTTCAGACCAATAGATTTCCTATCAAAGAACTCCTCCAAAGAGGACATTGAACGTTTTGCAGAACAGTATCACAATGAAAAAGAATCCAGAATTCATAAAACGAACAAGACTTTAGCACAACCTTTAAATCCATGCACAAATTACGTACAAAACAGGGCCGTTTTTAAAAACAGACCTAAATACAGAAAACTAGACAAAATTGCGCAGGACGGACACTATGTAGTTGATAAATCCACAAAACGCAACACTAGATATCACAGAAAACAATTTAAACGAAAATATAAACATCAACATTTGTAAATTTTAAACACACTTTTGAAAAATAAACACTGCGGATTAGGATTACCTTGGTCAGACATCTTTGTTTTTTTAGATTTCCGATTGCAGTTTATATTCGAGATTCTAGATGTTTTCCTCTTTCAAGATCGTCTCTTTAAATATGTGAAATATCTTCTGCGTTTTGATTTTCTCTTAATAGCTACTTATTAAATATTAACTACAGTTTACATTTTTTTTTTTTTGTTTATTTCATTTCAAACACATTTTTATTTTTCGTTTTGATGCTCAAATTTGTATTGCTTAACTTGTTCCTTCTTAGTCTGATTTGAAATGTCAAAAGTGCATTCAGCCATTCAGCGCGAATTCAGATGGATTTCTTAACTGCAAGAATTTGTGTGCACGTTCAACACACCTGCTAGAATTTGAGTGCATTCACTTGAGAATTTGTAATTTTATCGTGGGTCGCAATAGCGACATCTGTTGAAATAGTGGTAATCTGTTGTTTTACATTAGGAAAAAGAGGAAAAGAAGCACCCACCTCTGCTTCTTAATGACAAAAGCGAAAAATAACGCAGTACTCGTTAGTTGAGTATGCGGGTGCGTTCAGCGTCTAATCTGCATTTAGCATTGAATACCAAAAGGGTCAGATTACACTTGGTAGTTTGAGATGAATTTGGGTTTTTCAATGAGAAATTTTGGGAAAACAATAATTTAAAAAGGAGTTAGCAAAGAAAAAAAGGAATTGTTAAGGTGTTGCCCACATTGAAGATTGTTATAAAGTTTGTATGAAGATTCGTAAAGGACATTACAAAAATTATAAAACAAAAAGAATTTACATTAATTTATTGTATGAAAAAACTGATTTTAATAACATTATGTAAGTAATAATAAAAAAAAAAAAAATGATGAACATGAATTACATGTTAAAATAATTATTGGAAATAAAAACTTTTTGTACGATAGTAAAATGTTTGTAAAGGATAAAATTATATTTTTTAAATCAACAAAAAAACCGAAAGAAAACTTGATATTATTTTGAACCAAGAATGAAAATATTAAATGTAAGATTTATAATTGTAAAATAAAATAATAATAAAAAAATGTAAAATAAGTTGATTATGTATTTGATAAGTTTTTTTTTTTTGGGGACCAAAAATACTTAAGGGGAGAGGTGTTATCTAACAAATTACCTACTTCTGTTCCCTTTATTTATTTATTGTTCATTATTAATCATCGTTAAAGCACAATTTCCTTCACCTAATGTATTTGAAGTCCCAATCTAACAACACTCTTTTTCGTATAAGGTTTGCATACGATACGACATACGAGTGCAATGATAATTCAGATCATCTCTTTAACATTATCTTTCTAAGAAGATAATGCCAAAGAGAGGTTTAACCTTGATCTCGCATTATGTTTATTGTTTATCGTAAACGATGTACCTATGTTATTTTATTCCTATGAGTGGTCTTAAAGTCAGTCGACTGATACCATTCATTAAGTTAAGTTTAATTGTTTCTTTTTTTCGTTCAATAATAAAATTTACGTTTATAAAACTTTAAAAAAAAAAAACAAGTGTATAATTTCAAATCCAATTAAACACCAAACTATATGTATATAGGTACCTATCGTTTTTTTTTATTTATATATATATTCCGTGATTTTGACATAGGTACCTAATTATATTGTATGCTATGTAATTACATTACATTATTAGAAAGACATAAGCATAATGAGACATAATAATTTTCGTATGAGAAAACCGAGGTCTACAAAAACAAATTATATGTAGGTACCTAACATTAGAAATAGATGTGCAATGTGGTACTTCAAAAATTTAGGAATTTACTGGTTTCAATTAATTCTTTTTTCTTAGGATGCATATCAAGTATAGGTATATTATTTAGTTTGACTTAAGACTTTCAAAATAAGGAGCAAAAACCTTAACAAAATTCAAAATTTAATTTTCTCAATATTTTCTAGATGGAGGGTGGTGATATTTTGGCAAACTATAATTTTTGATTGTCAACGTGGCCTAAAATAGTGTATTTTAAAATTTTTTTTTTCTTTCAACCAACATTTTTAATTTTGATTATTTGGAAAACCAAGGGTGGGCAAACGAAAATCTTTGGTTAGCAAACGTGGGATAACGATGGGCAAACGAACTGCAAAAAATCGATTTTTACATCTTTTTGTCTTTCAACCAAAATTTTGAATTTTGATTATATCCGAAACCAAGGGTGGGCAAACGAAAATTTTTGCTGCATTAAAAAAAATCGATTTTCACATCTTTTTTTTTTGTCTTTCAACCAAAATTTTGAATTTTGATTGTTTCCGAAACTAAGGGTGGGCGAACGAAAATGTTTGGTGGGCAAACGTGGGCTAACGATGGGCAAATGAACTGCATCAATTTCGATAAAAAATTTCACAAGTGGTGCCAGGTTTACGAAATTCAAAATTTTATTTTGTCAATATTTTCAAAAGGGAAGGTGGAAAAACGAAAATTTTTGTTTAGTAAACGTGGGTTAACGATGGGCAAACGAACTGCATCAATTTCGATAAAAAATTTCACAAGTTAGGTGCCAGCTTCACGAAATTTCAAATTTTATTTTGTCAATATGTATTTTCAAAATGGAAGGTGGGCAAACAAAAGTTTTTGGTGGGCAAACGTGGGCTAACGATGGGCAAACGAACTGCATTAAAAAAATCGATTTTTATACCTTTTTTTTTGTCTTTCAACCAAAATTTTGAATTTTGATTATTTCCGAAACCAAGGGTGGGCAAATGAAAATTTTTGGTGGGCAACCGTGGGCTAACGATGGGCAAACGAACTGCATCAAAAAAAAAATCGATTTGTACATCTTTTTTTTTGTCTTTCAACCAAACTTTGATTATTTCCGAAACTAAGAGTGGGCAATCGAAAATTTTTTGTGGGCAAACGTGGGCTAACGATGGGCAACCGAACTGCATAAAAAATCGATTTTTACATCTTTTTTTTTGTCTTTCAACCAACATTTTGAATTTTGATTATTTCCGAAAATACGGGTGGGCAAACGAAAATTTTTGGTGGGCAAACGTGGGCTAACTATGGGCAAACGAACTACATCAAAAATTTTAGTAGTTTGGCGTTTTGAATTTTTTTTAATTCAATCTCTTTCAACCAAAAAAAAAAAACTATTTTATTTTTTATTTTTTTTTTAAGGGTGGGCAAACGACAATTTTTGATGGGCAAACGTGAGCCTACGATGGGCAAATGAACTGCATCAATTTCGATAAAAAAAAATTCTCAAGTGGGGTGCCAGCTTCAGGAAATTAAAAATTTTATTTTGTCAATGTTTTGAAAATGGAAGGTGGGCAAACGAAAATTTTTGGTGGGCAAACGTGGGCTAACGATGGGCAAACGAACTGCATTAAAAAAATCGATTTTTTTATGCTTTTTTTTTTTGTCTTTCAACCAAAATTTTGAATTTTGATTATTTCCGAAACCAAGGGTGGGCAAACGAAAACTTTTGGTGGGCAAATGTGGGCTAACGATGGGCAAACGAACTGCATACATTTCGATAAAAAATTTTACAAATGGGGTGCCAACTTCACACAGCCTTTAAATAATGGCAAGGTAATAGGGCTTTTCAAAGATGAGATTAATTCGAGAATTATGACTGATTTCGTAGGACTAAGAGCGAAATTATATTGTTTTGGAATTGATACCGGTGAAGTGACAAAAAAAAGCAAAAGGCATAACAAATAATTTAGAATTAAGGGATTATAGAAATTGTTTAATTAAGAAACGTGATATTTATAGAAGTTACGGTTTAAAAAAAAAAAAAAAAAAAAATGAGTATTTTAATGAAAGACGATTTTTATTAAAAAAAATAAAAATTTTTGTTAATCGTTCTGAGGTATAGATGTCTAGATCTGTTGTGTTCAGATGAGAAGCCGAGCCATTTGACAAATATTTGTCCCTTTTTTGTTTTAATTACTTTTTCTATGAGGTAAGTATCTGGAAATTATGTTTTCTGTAATTTAAGTTCGTAGAATCCCCCTTTGAGGGGATGTCCTTGATAGTCTTCTTATAAAAATATGTAACGGAATTTGTATGTTAAACTTTTATTTCTTAAAGATTTCAGTCGTCCAATTGGGCGTATAACCTCAAAAACATGCTTATATTTACTTATTCTTACAAAGTCGCCAATTTGTAACTTAGGTGTAATATGAAATTTAATATGATTATATGCTGTTGAAAGTATGTGTTTTTCATTTTTAGAATTTACTTCAGATGGACTCATTTTAATAGTGCGATGTCTGGTGGTATTATATGTTTTAGTCAGTGAGTTTATCATGTCAATCCAACGAAATGAACCATTGACGCTAAATTTTTTATACATCATGTTTTTTAAGATGCGATTGAATCGTTCAACAATGGATGCTTTAAGTGCACTGAATGTAGAGTAATGTTTAACTTTATATGTTTTCATGAGATTTTGAAAATTTTTATTATAAAATTCTTTTCCATCATCGGTTTGTAGATTCTTTGGGATGCGTCCTTCATTTAGTATATTTTGCATAGCTGCAGTGACATCCACACCATTTTTACTTTTAATAGGAATAGTCCAAGCAAACTTAGAAAATGTGTCTATTACCGTAAGAAGATATCGATAATTATCATTTTCTGGTGAATAGGTACCCATTTAAACCAAATAAGCTCGCCATAATTCATCAAGTCCCTTTATAATGACTCGTCTTTTTTTTGAATTTTCTTCTTGCAGGTTTATGTAGCTCGTTGACAATGTTTCTCTTACTCATCTTACAGTTGATTGAAATAAAAATGTTATGTTTTTATTTTTATAATAAATTTATTTATTGTAATCTTTTATATAATAACATGTTTTTTAATTTTTAATAGTCTATTTTCAATCATATAGCAAGCACAAGTATCAGGTCCTGATTTACATATATTAGAAGATCATGGGCAATTCATAAAATGGCACCCATGTTCAGATGTTGTAAAAGATACATTTTCAAATTTCCTCAGAAAATTGATACTAGCTATAAGATACTTATAGTGTTCTTCTAGTATAGTGTGTTGATTTGTTTTAAGAAAGGTTAAAATTTCATCGAAAATTAGGGAAGTATTTATTCCTGCAATTGTTAGATTCACGTTGATATTCAAAAAAAGACTAACGTCAAAAACAATTTCCTCGTCAAGTTGAATAGAATATTTTTCTTCAATTAACTTTAATTTTGATAGCATTCGTAAACAGATATTCATGAATTTTTCCAATTTCATTTACAAGAAAACTTTTTAGTTCTTCAACTTTTTCATCAGTATAATTTTTTGTTGAAGCATCTTCCTTCTCTTGTGGTTCATGTAGGTTTTGTCGTCGCTTCGAGTTTATATTATAGTTTCCGTTTACTATTTTGAGAAATCCCTCACCAGGTGGTCCCGGCACTCCTTGCAACCCAGGTGGTCCCGATTCGCCTGGCAACCCAGGTGGTCCCGATTCTCCTCGCTCCCCACGTGGTCCAATTGGTCCTGTTAGACCTCTGACAGGAGTTCTATTTGAAAACCTTCCGAACTTATCTACACTAATTTTTTATTCGATAATATTAGATTCTTTTAATTCTTCGATAGTTGATACAATTTCGTTGGAATTATTATTATGTCCTGCTTGATGTGAAGTGACAAGAAGTCTTAATCGAACTACAAGTTCATTGGGATCATCCCAGAAGATATAGTCCTTTTCTTTCTTAGATAATTGCATTAATCTATTTCCTGTATGTGAAATTGGAGTAGTGGTATCTGTTAGCAGTTTGCTTATAATTTCTTTATATTTATTTACTACCACGATTTCCTAAAACTTTCTTTGTAGAATCATGAGAACGTATATATGCATTGGTATCTTCCAATATATCCTTACATATTTTTAAATCTTTCTCATTGAATATTTTTTCGCAGGGTTTTTTCTTGAATATCAGTTCATAAAATCCGTTTGAACCTTCATAGATTTTAATTTTTATTTGCATATTTCTTCCAAGAATCTTAAATTCTCCATCTCCGATGAACCACTTCCCATTCTTCTCGTGTACACCATATACATTGTCAAAAGCATTAGAATCATTTAAAAATAAATCTATATAATTCTGTGATATTTCGTCGATTGAATTGCCTTCTATTTGGTCGGTTAAATGACGAGCTTTGTAACTTTTACGCACTCGTTGTCTGCTTTCTCTAATATTCTTGCTTTTGGGTGTTGCTGATAAGTTGTTTGGGGTAATACTACTGATGCTTGCAGCAGGTGTAGCAAAATCATCATCAATATTCTGTTTTAATTTAGTTAAAGGGGTTTCAAAATAATTTTGCTGTTCATTTGATTTCTCAACTAACTCTTTCAGAGGATTGGTGATTGGTTTAAAGGTTTCCTCCAATTGAGTTTCGAATGCTTCTCTTCCATTCCTTAGAGCTTTATATTTCTTTCGTAGAGCATCAGTTGTTTTAATGAGTTCACTTGTCAATTCCTTATTTAAATTCATCATAATGAAGCTGTGTTGTTTTTACAACAGACTGTAAATAAGCTTCGTATATTATGAAAGAGTCTTTCAATCGGTTTGAAATTTATTATAATGTTGAATGTACTGCTTCTGATTGATGAACATCGATTTTTAAACCGAGTTGAGCAACTTCGTACTTCTACGGACTGTGCGTTGAACTACTTTGAACTGCTCTCATAGAACACTACTCTACGTATGATGTAAACGGTATGAAGAAGTGCTTATTATTGTTTTCATTTATGAACTGCTTTTATACTGCTTTTGAACTGCTTTTATACTGCTTTTATACTGCTTTTGGACTGCTTTTTACTGCTTTTTACTGCTTTTATACTGCTTTTGACTGCTTTTTACTGCTTTTCACTACTTTTAAACTGCTTTTATACTGCTTTTATAATGCTTTTTACTGCTTTTGAAATGCTTTTTAATGCTTTTGAACAGCTTTTAAACTGCTTTTTACTGTTTTCGAACTGTTCTCATAGAATATTACTATACGTATGATGTAAACTGTTATGAAGAACTGCTTTTTATAGTTTTAGGAAATGATCAAAACCCTTCCTATATCGACCTTCTTTCAAAGGACTGTCTTTATCAATTACAAAAAATCCATATTCATCATTCCAGCATTCTGCACATACCTTTTGAAATATATTAAATGCCAATGCAGAATTAACATGATCATTATGAATATGTTTTAAGTTCATGTCGTCTTGTTTGAAAACAATTAAAAAATTTGCATTGTCACGTATAAGACTATCAATAAGATGATGCCGTCCCATACTAAAATAGATTCGTATAGTATCTTGTTCTTCACAAGCAATATCATCAAAGATAAATATTGAATTTGGTTTTGCTTCTTCAGGTGGTATAACATCACTATTATTGAAAAACGTAAAGAAACCCATTTCTTTGATTGGCATGACGGCTCTTCGTAAAACTCATACTTTGGTTGATGTAATGACTTTGAATAAATATATATGCTTTCAAATTTCAAACCGTTAGGATGTTGTAGTAAACTCATCATAGCATATGTTTTTCCACAATGCTCTTATGCTATTGGGTAATAGAAGACCATGTTTTCTTGTCTCAATACTTTTAGTCAAATCCAAATTTTGTATTGGTAAAAGTTGTTGTTTCACGAATCGCATGATGAAAGCTACTAAACAATTTACTTTAAATGTGAAGGTTATATTAAGAAATATTCATAACATTGTAAACCGTCCTCTTGAGTAGGTACATAACTTTATTTCTATACAAATGTTTGATTTTTCAAAAAAACTTATCAGTCAACAAAGCACCGTGAAAGGAGATGGTTTAGTAAACTCTAAAATCAACAAATTACCCCTAGAACTACATCTTCCTGGTTATCAATATTGTGGACCTGGTACAAATCTAGAAAAACGATTAGCTAGAGGAGATCCAGGAATTAATTTGCTTGATCAGGCATGCAAGAAACATGATATATCTTATTCTAAATTTAAAAATATATCGGAACCCCATATAGCAGATAAAATCTTAACTGAGAGAGAGCTTGGAAACGAGCAACATCTAAGGGCACCAGTTTAAGTGAACGAGCAAATGCTGTACTAGTTACCAATCGAATGAAAGCTAAACTAAAATTAGGTAAAAAACAGAAAGGGAAGAAGACACTCACTTTTAGTAGAGCAATTAAAAGTCTTGGAAAAACTATTTAGGGAAAAGAACCATACATAATCCCGAAAAAGCTATCAAAATAGCTTTGTCAGCTGCTTAGAAAACAATTCATAATGGTGACCACAATATAAAACAGCAAGAGTTATTTCAGTACCAAACATTGGTGGTGTTATACCATTTCTTGTTCCTCTATTTGCTGGTCTTTCAGCTCTCGGAGCTTTATCTGGAGGTGCAGCCGGTATTAGTAAGGCTGTTAACGATGCTAATAATGCTCAGAAAGATTTGGATGAGAAAAAACGTCGCAATCGAAAATTAGAAGCTATTTCAATGGGTAACGGACCACACTTATTTATTTGCGTCCGGAGTCAAAACACTTATAAATTCGTTACCCAAACGTGCCTTGAATGAGTTGGATTCGAGAGCTTTTGCCATGGAGTTAATACCACATTTTCTGGGAGTTTTCATGCGTAATAGTTTACCGAAAAGTAAACCATTAAGAAATGAATGTGCAATAGTGAATTTAGATTCCTCAAATGGACCAGGAACACATTGGGTAGCGTATTATAAACAAGGTAGTCACATCGAATATTTCGATAGTTTTGGAAACCTTCAACCACCAAATGAATTAATTCATTATTTAGGTGCTAAGATTAAATACAATTATATTAAGTATCAAGATTATAACTCAGTAAATTGTGGACATTTATGTTTAAAGTTTCTATAGTATAGAGTGTAGAGTGTTTATTGTAGTTCAAGAATATTTACATTTCGAGATCTGATTTCTTAAGAGATATAGAAAATAATTCTTTACAGCTTTAATTTAATACAATTTTATAATGAATAGTTTTAAAAAAATAAATAATATTATACAAGGGAAAAGCTACAAGAAAAAACCCTTATTTAAATCTTAAAAACTAAAATTGCACATAAACCCAAAAACCTTATCAATAAAAGTATTTAATTCAAGAGATCAATTATAAGTTCATTGTCTGAATAAGAACACTTTCTAAAGAAATTGTCCTGGAGATTATAGAGTACAGGCTTAATCAGCTTGACATTAGCTTTATTATGAAGCCTTGCAGTGGAATAGTGCCTTGGCAAATTTAGCATTAGTTTTAGAATTTTATTTTGAATTCTCTGCAATTTTTTCAAATGAGTCTCAGCACAATCGAACCACACTGGGGCACCATAAGTTAGAATAGGCTGAAAAATTGTTTTAAATATCAATATTTTATTATGCATGCTAAGTCTTGATTTTCTATTTATAAACGGGTATAAAATTCTTGTCACAATATTAGTCTTGTTGATAGTATTTTCAATATGCAATATGTAAGTTTCTTATCAAGTATGATTCCTAGGTACTTACAACTATCAGACCAAGGTATAGGTTTAGAATCTTCTATATATATAAAAAGTAAACTATATTTTGTTGGTCGCCGATTCACGCCTTAACCCGTTTACCAATCTCAACCAAATTTTCACACATCTTTGGTATTGGTCTATATATGAATTCGGTGAAGTTTCGTTGAAATCGGTATGTGTGTTTTGTGCGTGCGTGAAAAATAAACTTAAAGCTCACTTAGCAAAACTTAAAAATCATTTATTTGAAATATAATTCAGTCATAGTCGGAATTTTATAATATTGGATTTTTGTTTTTAGTTTTGAAGTCAAAAACATAAACATTTGTTGTTGCTTTTGCTATTTTTTGTATTTTTGTATGGTTTCACGCGGTGTATACAAATACACAAAAACATTATTGTGAAGTATTCAAAAAAGGAGAATGGGCAATTTTGTATGGATCGTGGGCGTAGGCGGCCAAGAACGATATTGTTATTTAATGATTTGAATTAGTTATACTCTCTAAAAGTTTTATAACTGCCAGGTGACAGTAAACTTCTAATACTTTTAAAATGCATTATTGTTTTTGAATGCTTCATACAATTTTAATTAGTATTCTGTCCATAGAAAAAATCATTACAGAATATAAAAACTTGAATTTGAGACTTATTTTGTAAATGGCCGCGAGCGCCAAAAACTGCCAATACTCCTTTGATTTTCGAAAAAAATGTAATCGTGACCTTATGTATGTATGTATATGTATGTAAAACACTTATGGGTCATGGTGAAGCCTGGTCGCTATATTTTGAGTAATGGTTTATGGGAAACTAAAAGAGTTTTTTTTGGTTGCCCAATAAATGTTGCATGATTGGATTTGTGTTCAAGCGATGATGTTGTTTCGATGTGGTAAGGAGTCTTTTGGTTACCTGCACATTTAATAATAAAGCAATAATGTTTCAATGGTTGTTTTTCTATTTTTTTCATGGAATGGCAATTGTATGCGCGTTTACAGTTAGGGGGTCATTAGAGTTTCTAAAAAACATCAAAATCATGATTTTTGGGTGTATGGCGTATGAGCACTTTTTTATATTGGTTTTAAAATAAACATACATATACATAAATAAATGGTATTTCTTTAAGTTTTAAAAGTAAACAAAATGTCATCAGGATATTGAAGTAGATAGATCGCCATTGCTGTCAAAAGCGTACAAAGCTCATATAAATGTAGAGTATTGTAATTCGGTCAAGTCAATTAAATACATTTGTATAAGTATGTAAATAAAGGGAGTGACATGGCTGTTTTTGGAGTATCGGAGAAGAAAAATGACGAAATTGCACAATATCAAATGGGTAGGTACATTAGTAGTAACGAAGCACTTTGGCGAATTTTGTCTTTCCCAATTCATGACCGCAGTCCAGTTGTTATTCATCTATCAGTGCATTTGGAAAATGGACAGCGTGTGTATTTTACTGTTGATAATGCACAGCAGATTACAGATCAACCGCCATCAACCACATTAATTTCTTTTTTTAAATTATATGAAAGAGATCAATTTGCTAAAACGCTGCTTTATTCCCAAGTACCAACATATTACACGTGGAATGCAAGTTCAAAGACATGGGAAAAACGAAAAAGAGGAACACCTGTTGAAGGTAATCCTGATGTTTTTGCAAGTGATGCAATAGGACGACTTTATACAGTGCATCCCAGCCAACATGAATGATTTTTATTTGCGTCTTTTATTGGTTAATGTTCCTGGACCTACATCTTTTTTGGGTTTGAAAAGAGTGAATGGGCGTCTTTGCCACACTTATCGTCAAGCATGTGAAGAACTGCATTTATTAGAAAATGATAATCATTGGGATGCCACACTTATGGATGCATCATCCACAGGTTTACCGCATCAAATAAGAACATTATTTTCAATAATTATCGCAACATGTTTTCCATCAAATCCAGTAGAACTGTGGCATAGTTATCGTGACTATATGACTGAAGATATCTTGAATAGAATGCGTCGTATTTCTAGAAATCAGGAATTAGTCAGTACGCTGGAGATGTATAATGAGGCATTAGTTATAATTGAAGATATGTGCTTAGCAATCGCAAATAAAACATTGTCACAATTAGGCTTGCCTGCTCCTAATCGACAAATACATGACGCAATCAATCAAGAAATGCAACGTGAACAACAATATGATATAAATGAAATGAACACATTTATAAATTTGAATCTGCCTAAATTGAATCGAGAACAAATAAAATGCACGACTGTGTCGCACGAACTTGCTCTAATGAGTGACAGTGGTTTATGGGCTTGAGATTTTGATAAAAATAAAATTTTCAAAATTCTTAAATAAATACTTAAACTAATTTGAACTGAAAAAAAGTACGTCATTTTATTTCTTGGATAAATTTGAAGTTATGAGAATAAATTTAGAAAATTTTGAAAAAAATTTTCAAAAAAAATTCAAAAACGCCAGTTCATAGGTATTCAGCAAATACATTTATTTAAAATTTTTAAAAAAAAATTTAATAAGCAGTTTTCAAAATATTAATTTTAAAATTTTTTTTTTAAAATGCTTTTAAAAATACAAAAAAATATTTTTCAAAAATATTGGTATGCAATACAAATTGAGCTACCTACAGCTATATGTGTGTGAAATTTCGAAAGAATCGATTGAGTCGTTTTCGAGATAGTCGAAAGCAAAAAAAACGGTCCTATGGAAAGTACCGTTCTTAGCCATTTTTTAAAACTTTTTTTTCAGCCATATGATTGGTCGTACCTAAAAAGCAACATTGATTTTTTAATTAAAAATCGTTAGAGCCGTTTTTGAGAAAAATAAGCTTTAACGTAACGGTTGTATGGCAGGTACCGTTATTTTTTGAGCTAAAAATAAAATTTCAATTTCCTTTCTGTACACTACCTAAAAAAGTCTATATACCAAGTTTGAAGCAATTCGGCCCACCCGTTTGGGCTGTAGGTCTACATACAGACAGACAGACAGACAGACAGACAGACAGACAGGCAGACAGACATACAGACGGACAGAATTTTTAGACCATCTTTTTTCGTCTTCGCTATCATCGTAATGTCATGTTTGATTGTTATCTCAAAACTTTTTTTTTCGACGAATGCATAACTTGCCTTATAGTACCTATAATCGCAAGTAAAAATTGCATATGATACAATAATTCAAGCTCTACAAAACGAAAGCGGAGGAATGTTTTTTTTAGATGCGCCAGGCGGTACCGGAAAAACATTTTTGATTTCCTTGCTATTAGCGACTGTGAGATCACAGAACAATATAGCCTTAGCACTTGCATCATCTGGAATAGCTGCCACATTATTGGATGGTGGCCGTACAGCGCCAACAATGCAACAATGTCAATTAATAGTGTGGGATGAATGTACAATGGCACATAAGAGATCGGTGGAAGCTTTAGATAGGACCTTTAAAGATTTACGTACTAATCAAGAAATATTCGGTGGCGCTCTGATATTGTTGGCTGGTGATTTCCGTCAAACGCTGCCAGTGATTCCCCGTTCAACTCCAGCAGATGAATTAAAGGCATGCTTGAAGTCATTCAGTTTATGGAGATATGTACAAACACTCACTTTAACAACAAATGTAAGAGTACAATTATTAAATGACCCATTGGCTGACGAATTTTCTAGACAACTACTGTCGATAGAAATGGACAAATTCCAATTGATGCTACTACTGGATTAATCACTTTGCCAGATAATTTTTGTAATTTCGTATAAACCAAACAACAATTGGTTTCAAGTGTTTTTCCAAACATTGCGCAAAACTATCGAAATCATAATTTTTTAGGTGAAAGAGCAATACTGGCAGCCAAAAATCAGGACGTCGGTCAATTGAATGCAGATATTTTAAGTGATATACCTGGTGAGATTGTGACGTATCAATCAGTAGATACGGTCACAAATCAAGATGATGCTGTCAATTATCCAACGGAATTTCTGAATTCCTTGGATTTGCCTGGACTGCCGCCTCATCGTTTAAATTTGAAAGTTGGTGCACCAATTATTCTTCTTCGGAATATAAATCCACCTCGATTGTGCAACGGAACAAGATTAGCAGTCAAAAATGTGATGAATAATCTTATTGAAGCAACGATTTTAAAAGGAAAATTTAAAGGTGAAGATGTATTGATTCCGCGTATTCCAATGATTCCGCCAGATTTACCTTTTAACTTTAAACGATTGCAATTTCCAATACGTCTTGCTTTCGCCATGACAATAAATAAGTCACAAGGACAATCTTTGGAATTGTGCGGAATCGACCTTGAATATCCATGCTTCTCCCACGGACAATTGTATGTATCATGTTCACGCGTAGGAAAGCCATCAGTTCTGTGTATTTATAGCACAACTTCGGGCAAAACAAAAAATATAGTTTACGAAAAGGCTCTGCGATAGTAAAATAAAAAGAAGAAGAAATAAAATAAATTAAAAAAAAAAAACATCCATTTTCTCATATTTTAGACAAACTAATTTGACGTTATAAATATATGTAATTAAGAAGTCAAACTTATCGCATAATATTTAATATTCAAAATGTTTATATCTATCATCGCTATCTGCTAGGAAGGGCAGAACAACGTCTACCGGGACAGCTAGTCTATATATAAATTACTTTGTGGTAGGAACTCTGATTTCCTACGCCTTGAAAACCAGAGGGCTTGAGATTTGTCGGCATTAATCTTAATTTTCCATTTGTGAAAAAAATTTTGCAGACAAGAGAGTGAGCGTTGTAAGCTATCGAGAGTGTTTTGAGCCAGAACACCTGACGGAAATAGGGCAGTGTCATCTGCAAACATCGCTAGATTGGTGTTTAGATCCATAATTGGCAAATCGGAGACAAAAACATTGAACAAAATAGGTCCCAGCACTGATCCCTGTGGAACACCACTACCAATATCAAATAAAGAAGATTTAACGCCAGCAACAGATACAAAGAATTTTCTGCCGAGGAGGAAGCTACTAATTAATTTAACAAGATAATTCGGAAAGTTAAAAACAATGAGTTTGTAGATAGACCTTTATGCCAGACAGAATCAAATGCTTTTTCGATATCTAAGAGCACTAAGCCAGTTGATAACTTTGAATTAAGGTGACTTTTAACATGGTTTTTTATTCTTAGAATTTGGTGGCTCGTGGAGTGACCAGCCCTAAAGCCAAACTGAAATTTAGGATATATATCGGATTCTTCAATATGATTTAAGAGGCGTTGTTTAATGATTTTTTCAAATAGTTTGCTAATATTACTTAGCAGACTAATAGGCCTGTAACTATTAGGGTTATTCTTTGCTTTGCCAGGTTTGCAGACTGGAATTACTTTTGCAATTTTCCATTGATTAGGAAAGTAAGAGAGCATAAAACAAGAGTTAAAAATGAATGTTAAAAATTTGCAGGCTGAGGGAGGTAGCGCTTTCAATAACCGATTATTAATTCCATCATCAGCCGACGATTTTTTGCACTTTAACTGTTTTATTAGGTGTCTTAGAGTTGCGTTTTTGATAAGGTGATTTCTGTCAAAGTTCATTGGTAAGATGTTAAATTCATCAACTTTATTTTCAACCATATTTTCAGTTACATTATCACTGAGGTGCGCTGAAATTGAATGATTATAAGAAAAAGTTTCAGCAAGAGTAGTTACTTTTTCCAATTGTGTAACATAAACCTCATCATTAACACAAAGAGGTGGGATATATGTGTTCCTTTTTTTAATGATTTTAGTTATTTTCCAAAAAGGTTTGGATCCTTTTTCAAAACTTGATAGTAGATTATTCCAATTACGGTTTTTAAAGTCTGCAATTTCCGTTTTAATAATTTTATTCAATTTTTTTAAATTATTTTTGTATGTATCAAGTCTATAACGGATCCACTTTCTCCTTTCATTATTTCTTGATCGAATTAATTGTAAAATTCGTTCAGGTAAAGAATGAATTTGTGAATTGCGAGGTTGAGTTTTAGGAATGAGTGAATCAATCTCTTCAACTGTAGAAATACTGTCAGGCAACGGTCTGATTTGATTTAAATTTTCTGAAACATGAGAAGTGTATCGATTCCAGTTTGCAGCAGAATAATTTGTAGCTAAGGTTCAAACTACTACGAGACACAACTGCTTGCATGGTAGTGTTAACAGGCAAATGATTTGAGCTTAGAGCGTTTAGTGTAACAGGTTGTGAAAAATGACTTGGCTTATTTGTAACAAAAAAATCAAGTGTTGAAGGGTTTTGGGAGGCGGATGTAGGTATATAAGTCGGATCCAAAGGGTGTAACAAAGTCAAATTACTGGTTACGGATAAAATATCGTGCAGTATATTACCCCAGCAGTTAGCTCTTAGACAACCCCATGATTGGTGTCTGGAATTTAAATCACAATCTGAACAATTTCAATATATCCCTCTTGAATTTAGTTTTCTTATCCGTACAACTATTTCCACCAGGGAAATATGCGGAAAACACACTAAACTTAGTTGAATCATGTAAGGTTATTTCAACGCCTATAGCCTCGACCAATTCAAGCCTAACAGCTGGAAGGGCGGAATGTTTTATATTTTTGTTTATTAATATAGCAACCCCTCCCCCTTTAAAAGATTGTCTGTCAAGTCTATAGCATGCATAATTGTTGTAAGTACCAAAGTTGGTTTCGTTGTTAAGCCAGGTCTCTGTTAATAAAGCTATGTCTATTTTATTATTGATCAGAAATTCAAATAATTCAATTTTTTTATTTTGAACGCTAGTAGCATTCCAAGTGATAATGTTTGGATTTATGAGATTCATATTGAATAGAGATATTTAACTGCTAAAGTAGTAATTACATTAAATTGTTCAGATTTAGAACGACAAGAGTTTAATTTAGACAAAACGTCATTGAGAAGAGAAGAAATCTCATCAATAGAAAATAATGAATTGCTGCTGTTATCTGTCGCAGAGTGCATTGCTTGGGCACTTGTTGAGGTAAAAGATGCAGAAGCTGGAGATGTTTTCTCTGAGCTAACATTGACTGGATGACTATGAATATTAGTCGGAGTCTGGTGAGGATGAGTATGGTGAATATTTTGGCCTCTCTTTTGTTGTAACAGCGGGAAATCTTCCATAGAGAAATTGACAACATTAGTCTTCGGGCGATTAAATGAAACAGGTTTTGAGGGGAGATTGCGATTTTGATACCGTGAAGAAATTCTTTGCCTTATCTCAATATATTGTTTTCTGCTTACGCATGATGGATCTGTTGATTTATGAGCTCCGTTGCAGTTGGCACATTTTAATGTTGTTGGTGTTGTACATTCAGTTGTTTTGTGGTTACCTGAGCACAAAGAGCAAAACGTTTTGACGTTACAATGCATGGCTCCATGGCCATACAATTGGCAATTATAACATCGCGTAATTTTGTTTGGTTGATGTCTTTTAAATTCCCATCTAACTATTGTTTTGAGAACGACTTTATAGTTTGCACGCAGATCGGTCATTTTAATTGAACCACGCTCAATATTTACGATATAAATGTAGTGCACATAATTAGGATTAGCTTCGATTTTTATGGGTTTAACATCAATACATTTGATGCCCAGTGAAATTAATTCAGTTTTCAAGGTTACCGCACTATAAAGATCTAAGCCGGATAACACTACTTTGAAGGGCTTGTTACCTTTTTTTTCGTGGGTATAAAATTCAACCTCATTGGTTTTCAAATCCTTTATAACCTTGTTGTAAGATTCAAAACTTGCACATAAGACTTTTTGTCCCAAAGAAATGTTTTTAATGACATAATCATCTATGTTCAATTTTGTAATTAGGGCTCGTAGCACTTCACTATTAGTTTTTAGAATGATTATTGGAGGAACAAATTCTTTAGGTTTGACAGTTTCTTCACTCTCTTCCATGTGGTCATCGCAAGATGATTGAAGAGGTAAATAATAGTTTTCATTGTTCACAGTTTTATTCATTTTAGAATTTTTAACACTGACAAGTTGTGTATGATCTTTTTTAATTTTTTTTTCATAAGATTTTTGGAGGATAAAGTCGTCATCCCCCAAATTACGGCAACTTCGCTTTAAAGAAATAATTGTCTCTCAATCACTTGTAAACGCGTGCTATACAGTTGACAAACGTCAAGCGATTGAGTTTAAAGTTTCTATATGACAAATATTATGAATAAATAACAATTATTTTGCAAAATTATTTTCATTGTCTTTTTTATTGCCATGGCGTTAACGAGGGAGGAGGAAAGAAGATGACCAAGCCAGTGTTCTTTTTTTTTATTGGATGAATTGTTCAGTATAGTAGGTTCCAATTGGCCCTGTCGACTTACATATACTACCGAATCAGTATCAAAATATAGTAGTATCTACTCTTTCCTCCAATGAGATAAAATTCAATAAAAAACGTTACGCATGCACAGAAAAAAGAAATAAGATGGCAAGTATTTCTGGTGCTCGTTTTGGTGCTGGGCAAGGATATGTAGTTGTGCAAAATTCATATCTTATTATTGGGATTTATTCCGCCGAGAAGGAAGTGCTGAAAAATAAATTAATAAATATTTGTCTATTTTATTAAAAATTATGACATTTTCAAATAGTATTTTTCCAAACGAAAACTGTAAATTATAGCTGCTCTCATTTGAGGAAAGACAGGTTCGAGAAGCTAATCAAAGACGCCGAGTAGCTGCCCGAAGAGCTCAAGATTTAGTTGATTTAGAATTGGATGAGATAATGGCCGATTTCTCCGACGACGAGGAACCAGATGACTAAGAACCCGTTGACAAGCAACATGTGTGTATATATACACAGCTGGTTAAAAAAATAGGTGCAATTATTTTTTTTATATAAACTTAATTTTTTAATATGTTTTGTTTATTTAAATATTATTTTAACATTAGTTTTCATTGGACTATCAATACTTAATGAAATATTAATATTTAAAGCTTTTAAATTAAGTAATTATAAATTTTATACAATAAAACCGACGGTGTAGACATTTGCGCTTGGACAAAAATATAGGTGTGTCTTCCTAAATTATGAATAATGATAGTTTGAATGCAAAATTTGTTGTATTTTATAATAATTTTCGTTTACCATTCTCTTAAAACCCGAGTATACGACATTTTTATCCAAAATTTTTAAAGTCAGCGTGGTATTAACTCTACAAAATGTTGGCATCTTTCTTGGGGTATAGAATACCATTCACTCTGAACAGCATCCCACAATCGGTTCCAGTTTGGAAAATATTGGCATCCTAGTTTCCGCATAAGCTCATTCCTCAAGTTCTCAATCGGGTTGAGATCTGGGATTGACTTGGCCATGAAACAATTGAAACTTCTTTCTCTCGATACCACTCTTTCACAAGATTTGCCATATGTTTCTGATCGTTATATCCTGCTGAAAAATCCATCGGAGAGTCATGTTTTCTTCGGCAAATGGAAGCATGATATCTTCCAAAATATCCCTATAACCTTATTTGGTCAAGATGTAACTAATACGGAATATAGGAATTAGGGCCCACACCATACTAGAAAAAACGGAACCAGACCATAATATTTCCTCCCCCGTGTTTGATTGTTTTCCGGGTATAGCGAGGGTGGTAGTCCTTTTCTTTTGGTCGCCTGACATTACGCCCCGAATCTGATGAAAACAAATTAATTTTTGTTTCGTCACTCCACAGGATATTTCGCCATTTTTTTGCTCCTTCAGGTCCGTTCCAACTTCTATGGTTTAAGGCAAATTCTTTTCGGGACCTTATATTACTTGCTCTTAGTAAAGGAACTTTCCTGGCAACTCTTCCTGGTAGGTTGAAGCTCTGAAGCCTTCTGCGGATTGTGCGGGCACTGACTTCATTATTGATTTGTGCTCCTATTGTCCTTGACGAAGCAAAAGGGAGATTTAGCCAAAAGGAGGACACGGCGATCAGTGGTGACTGATGTTTTTTTCGGCCTCCCAATATTTCCGCGCACTAATCTGGCCTTGAGTGCATTTGTCACAAAATTTTGTGATCTTCCTAGGGCTTCTGCTATAAATTTGTAAGTCTTACCTTCATTTCTTAGCTGTAAAACTACCCGTCTTTCTTCCGCCGAACAGTGGACGTTTCTACCCATACTAAAAGTCTAATAAACTATTATTTTTTATTTTATTTATTAACAACTATCATTTATGGATAGTAAAATTATTAAAAAGAGGTTACCTTGAAATTTAATATTTTTTTGAAATAACAGAGATATAAACTGTGGATTTATTTGGAGAACACCTATTTTAATGACCAACTTCTTAAGAACACCAAATCCTAATGCGACAAAGAAAATAGAACAGCTCAACATAACACACACAAAATGCACCAAGCTCAGCATCAGTGTCAACAGAATAACCGTTTTTTCTTAAAACAAGAACTTTTTGTAAGGCCTGCGATCAAAAAAACAGTTATTTTGCATCAAAGACAACAGTGGTGCGAAAAAATTTGATCACACCTATTTTTTTGACCAGCTGTGTATATATATCGCACCCTCAGTACAATAGGTCAATAAGTCAAAAAATGTCATTTTGAGATACAATACCATAAAATTTCTGGATTATACTTTTTACTGCAACTTTTTACAAGAAGAACGAAATTGTAAACTGTCAACGGAATAATAAGAACAAAATAATGGAATTTAAGATTTTTGAAAAAGTTTTTATTAAAAACAATTAAATCAATTAAATAATCGAATTTTTGTAGTTATTTTTAAGGCTTGAAAATAAATGTATATGCAATAGAGCGATAAGTCAAAATATACCTTATTTATGTTTAAACAAATCCAGTGCAGTAAGGTATTAACTCAAAATAATGTAATAAGGTTTTAAAGAAAAGTGTTATTTAAGAATTTAAAAAATCTTTTAAGCTCCAGCACGCCTCCTTTTTCCAGCACTCGAAGGAGGAATTTCTTCTGCTTTAAGGTTTTGGAAAAATTGATGATGAGAAGCTATTATTGAGTTTTGCCTGCATAAATCCATAAGATCCTTCTTCTTCAGTGTTGGTATCTGAGGTGGGCCGTTAGGGTATGCTGGTTTTAAATCTATGTACTTTGGTTCGTTTGAGACTTTAAATGATTTAAAATCTGTATCAGCAAAGGAAGTCTTATATTTAACTACGTTGGGATTTAGTTTTTCCACGAGAAGTTCTTTAACGTCAGCCCATACAACTTTTTCTCCAAGTTCGTTCCTTGTAAAATTCTTTCCTGTTTTGGGCAAAGGTCCTTGAGATCATACACCTCACTTGATTGAAGCTGATGCACTTTATAAAAGGGCTTTGTTTTTTTTGCCAGTTGAATTATGGGTACAAGCTGGTCGCAGGTGAAAATTGAGATTGAGAAATCGATTTAATGTCATAAATCTGAACAAGATGTATAAAAAGAGACAAAAGAAACTTGTTCTTATTTTGTCCAGAACAATTGTCGGACCAGATAACTACATGCTCTACACTTTTCAAACATTTGTTCAGGTAAATATTAAGGCAAGCTCCAATTTCATCTGAACCTCGGTGTGCTATGCCTTCATGCCACAAAAAACAAAATCCCTCATTTGTAAAAAGTTCGAAAATGGTGAAATTGAAACAAAGAAGCCGCCTCTTATAGAAAAATGAAGAGATGTCTCCACAGGGAACTGGAATCACTGCCTGTTAGTCCATGCACAGTACTTTTAAGTTCTTGGTTGACTCACATTTTTTTTTGTCTTCTTCTTTTTGCTGCCTCGACAGTTCCTTTTCCTATATGTGCCTCCCATGTTCTTCATGCAAAATCGTTATTTCATCTTCACTAGAGTTTTCGTATTGGAAGCATTGAATACACTGGTCCTTTTTGGGCTTAAAGAAACCAATATTGAAATTGTAATTGAATACATATGTGTTCATAAATGTGTTGTTTTGCATATCCGACTCCTTCACTGATGCATTTATCTTTATACATCCTGTACATCAAGCTTACGTTTAAACTACCATCGATAAATTCCCTTTTTGTTTGGTTTCTTAAATAGTGCGATTCTATACGTTCAAAACTGTTAATGTGACATTTTATGCCTTCGTGTACCTCTGCAGATATGGATTGGTGATTTTTATGAGTACCTCTCAGATCAGGTTGAATGACATTGTTTACAAACTTCGAAAGAGCAGTATCGATAGTTTTTGCCGAAATATTTAAGGTATTGCAAAAGAACTGTTTGCAAACGCGAATAGGATAGTCATTTTTTAAAAAGTGATATGCATTGTTATTTTTCGACTCGAACCATTGTATATAGACACTATAGATTTTATATACAATGATTCTATCGAAACGGGGTAATCGATACACATATCGTATAGCACTGTTAAATGCAACGGTGGGGTTTCTTTTACTTTCGTGGTCTAATTTGCAGAAAATTTCACATCCGTAAGTAATGAGTGGCATGATAAGTGTTTTAACGAGCAATGTTTGGATATTTAAAGGGGTAAAGTACTGTGTCGACCACAGTGTACGAAGGACGCCGTACGTTTTACCGACAATATAAGTAACGTGGTTTTTCCATGTTAGGCTGCTGTTGAAGATTACACCCAAGTTCTTAGCGGATTCAACATACTCAATAGGGGAGCCATCTAATAAAATCAAGGGAAAATAAGTGACATCTTTCCTACTTTTAGATATCACCATTGAGTTTATATACATAGAGGAACCACCTCGTTGAAAACAGAATAGTGCGTTACTTCGTCACTTAGGTGGCGTTATGATTTAGCATAAGCACGAACCATTTTTGGATTCCATGTGGAATGTGGATATATTATCGACAAGCAGATGTGGACTGCTATCCTGCACCCTCCCTTAACGATCAACATGTGTGTATCTCACCAACACAAAACAACAATAATGGGCTGGAGTTGAAATTGATAGGTACATTTGTTTTTGTGTGAATTCTTGTTTTTTTTTTTTCCCTGTTACTTGTGCTGATATTTTTGTCTGGTTGCTATATCCAGAAAGCCTTTAAAGGATTGGCACAAAACTCACACACACAATTAAAAAAAATTGGTATACCTGCGACCTGTGAGCTCACAGTCACGTGAGGCGAGTCTGTCCATGTCCCTTCAGCCCGCACCATGCTTGTCTGTGAATGCATTTACGTTTTTGCTATCTCAACTAAAAGAAAATACCGTAAGGAATAGGTATGGGTATTCCATAAAAATATACAATCTCGGTCAAGAAATGGTTAAACAAAAATGCAGAAAGTGAAAACTAATTTCACTTTGCAATTAGGTACATTATGTATATTGATCGTAAATTAATTTTATAAAAATTGTTCAAAATAGAGGAAAACTATTTTGATAAACTTTGCAATGAAAAAAAAATTGCTTTGAAATGAGGATTTTTGTAATAAAATATTTGAAACTTTCATTGAAATTGGTCCAAACCGAGTGTTTAGCTTGTACCATGCAAATGAAGAGACGGGTTCTATACAGGGTGATTCACGAGCGTTGTGCCAAAAAGCTAGAGCGTGTAGGTTGGGTTGAGACAAGAAAAAAATCGTATGGGAGGGGGGTCTATTCCCCTCCGTTTAGCCGGGAGGGGCAATTTTCTAAAAACATGACTTAAATTTAAAAAAAAAATTATTAAAAAATAACGGTAGCTCTTACAATGCCATGCTTTATCTTTTTGTAAAGCCAAAAACTTGTTTTTTTTATTGTAATTTTAAATGAAGTTTTTTTATTGAACCGTTTTCAAAATATTAATTTTCAAACTCAAAATTTGGAAAAAAAATTTAAAACAAGAAAAAGATATATATATATATATTATATATATGTATATAATCAGATATAGGTATAGGTACCTACTATTGTATGTACCTTATCTGTCTATATGCTTAATTCACCCGAAAATATGAATCTAGGATACCTACTTATGTTATTATACATATGTTAAAAAAAAAAATTAAATCCTTCCGAATTTGTATAAAGTTCAAGTTTCAATTTCTACCCTTAAGCTTATGCTCTTATAGTGACTTAAGCACACATTGAATCGCAATCTACGCAAAATAAATAAACAACAAAAAATCATGACCTTAAACCAAATATGAACGAGTATCTAGGTACCTACAATTTGCAAAAGTAATAAAAAAAAATACCAACCCCTCGAAATCACATTCATTTTTTGTTTTGCTTTTTTCACAAGTCAATGGGTTCCACAAAAAAATATAAAAGATCTACAAAAATATAAAATCTTGATTTGGTGTACCTGGTGCCACCTAGTGACGTAGTAACGTAATGTTTCGTGATTCCTCTATGTATATAAACTCAATGATATCACTAAGCATTTAGATTTTTTGGGATTCAGCATTAAACTGTTATGGTGTGACCAGCGTAAAATATCTGCTAAATCTTCGTTTATACACGATGCGAAATGCTCAATGAGTCCCAATGGGCAACTGAGGTAAAGCTGAGCATCATCCGCGTAAAGACGAATTGAGCAATGTTTAACAATTTTTGGAAGCTCATTAACATAGAGAAAAAAAAACCAAGGATAGAGCCTTGGGGAACACCACTATTATTTACGATAAAATTGTAGAGGTTTTCTTTATGCGCAACCGCTTGCGTTCTATTGGTAAGATATGAATGGATCAACTTGACTGCGTCAGAAGAAAAGCTAAACAGACGGGAGAGCTTTTCGCAAAGGATAGAATGGTTCACCATATCGAAAGCCTTCGAGAAGTCGAGAAGTATCAGAAACGTTACATAATCATTATCGATGGATTTTCTTATGTCCTCCGAGACACTTATCAATGCAGTAGTGCAGTTATTTTTCTTACGAAAACCAGATTGTTTTGACGTCAACATGTTTTCGCGCTCAAGAAACGTAATTATTTGCTTTTGAATAATTTTTCCCAACACTTGAAAGAAATGGCAATATTGAAATTGGCCTAAAATCATCTCCTCTCGAGGTTTTTGGAATGGGTATAATTTTTGCCATCTTCCATTGCGCGGGAAACTCGTTACTAGCTGCGATTGAATTAAATATGTGGGTAATGTATGGTAATAGAACGGGCAAGAGAAGTTTCAAAAATGACGGGTGGATTTCATCCAATCCGTTAGCATTTGATTTAATGGACAGGACTCCTTCTACTACGTCTTCTGCTATCATAAACAGAGGACAAAGGTGGACGTGAAGGTGTATTAAATAAAATGGAGAAACTCGAAGATGTAAAACTTTGGTTCAGGACGTTTAAGTCTATATCTTCTGTCAAACCGCCTTTAATCTTACCAACACCTATCATCTTCAGATTTTGACAGATTTGTTTGCAACTCAACGAATTATTAAAAGGTCGCCTTTTAGACCTTTGCATTGCGAATCGCTACTAAAGTTCTATTTCTAAGAGAGTGGTATTGTTGATGAAAACTATCAAGACAAAATGCTTTCCAGCGTTTGAAAGCAAGAAGGTTGCAGTTGAAATCACCACATAATATAGTAGAAGGATAAGAAGAGGAGATTTCTTCTATGATCGAAATAAGCGGTGAAATGCAGATGTTTCGGTTCGGTCTATAGATAGCACCAAGCAGAAGCTTTTCTAAACCATTTAAAATCTCTAAAAACATATATTCAATTTCACTATCGTCAGTAGAAGAGCATTTTACTTTAGATTGTATTCCCTTTCTTACATAAATAGCAACGCCACCACCTCTGCAACGTTTCCTGTCACGTCGAAAAATCGTATATCCAGTAAGAGAACAAAGTTGATTGCTTAAATCAGCAGTAAGCCAGGTTTCGGATACACATATAACGTCAACCTTTGAATTTTCAAAAGTGTAACGGAATTCATCTATTTTTATCAACAAACTTTGTGCATTGATATGACACACCTGCAGACCAGTTCGCTGCCCACTCAAAACATTAATCATGGAACGCAGATTACAAGAGTTAATCCTTAATAAGAACAGTTACCGAAAATGGAAAAATAATCAGCACAACTCTAAGAAGAGAAAGATAGAGAAAAAAAAGAAAATATTGAAATGAAATTATATATTTTAAATTTATTATAAGAGAAAAAAAAAAAAAAAAAAAAAAAACAATAGATATTGAGGGAAAGAAGAAAAACAGAAAAAAAAGAGAAAATTTTTAAAAGTATTTAAATTAGAAACTAATTTAAAAAAGATAATAGGTATGTATTTAAATAGCAAAAAATAATAATTTGTGAAAAAAAGAAAACTGCAGTTGAAATCATAAATCTGATGAGTTGGCATCCTTGTTTAAATTCTCAATGCTAATGATAGGCTCAGCTGTTCCATTTGAGTGTCATTTAACATGCACAATACCTCGAGATGTGTAAACAGATGACAATTGTTTTTGTTTTTTTAGTACCAGTGCATGTTTAAAAATTGCGTAGTTGTGTTGGGTTAAGGCCTCCCGCATATAAAAAGATGTTGGTGAGTTCATATCGACAGGAGAAAGGAAAAAGAACACCAGCAACGCGAAGTCGAGGAGATGCAGAGATGTTTTTGCAGAAAAGAGGTACGAAACTTCTATAAAAAGGTGAAACAGTCTACATCCGGTTTCACAAGCCGCCCTGGGCCCTGCAAAGATCAGGATGGAAGTACCATAGTGGAAACGCAGGCGATGTTAGCCATCTGGAGAGACCACTTTAACCGGTTACTAATGGCGATGACAGCCAAGATCCTGCCCAAGATCAACTTGTTCCAGTTAATCTAGATGACGACCACGAACTACACCCGCCCGACCAAAATGAAATCAAAGTAGCCATCACCAGGCTAAAGATGAATAAGGCAGCTGGATGTGATGGCCTTCAAGCGGAGCTTTTTAAACACGCTGGAGATGACCTGGTCAGGAGCATACACCAACTCATCTGCAAAATATGGTCGGAGGAAAGTATGCCCGATGAGTGGAATCTCAGTACCATCTGCCCGATTCACAAAAAAGGAGACCGCCTCCTCTGCGTAAACTATAGAGGCATAAGCCTTTTAAACATCGCCTATAAGATCCTGTCCAGCGTTTTATGTGAACGTCTCAAGCTGTTTGGTGACGACCTGATAGGTCCTTACCAATGCGGCTTCAGACCTGGAAAATCTACCACCGACCAAATATTCACATTACGCCAGATCCTGGAGAAAACCCAAGAGTATAACATCGACACCCATCACCTGTTCGTCGATTTTAAAGCCGCCTACGACAGTGTTAATAGAGCTGAACTGTATCGTGCCATGTCTAACTTTAGAATCCCTGCTAAACTGATACGCCTTATCAGGATGACGTTGGAGAATGCTCGCTGTTCCGTCCAAGTTGGTAGAGACTCTACTGAAACCTTCGAAACCACCAAAGGGCTAAGACAAGGTGACACACTGTCATGCAGCTGTTTTAATATTGTGCTTGAAAATGTAATACGGAGCACCCATGCCAGTACATCAGGCACCATTTTCAATAGATCGACATAATTACTTGGGTTTGCTGATGACATAGACGTGATAGGAAGAACAAAGTAACCGGTGCTTTCACTACTATGGAGTCAGCAGCAAGCAGAATGGGGCTGAAAATAAACGAGGACAAGACGAAGTATATGCTTTCATCAACAAAGGCCCAATCCCACCACCGACTTGGTCAGAACGTAACCATTGATAGGTATAACTTCGAGGTAGTCAGTGAATTTGTCTACCTGGGCACTGCTGTAAACACAGGCAACAACATCAGCGCTGAAATCAAACGCAGACTAACTCTTGCTAATCGCTGTTTCTTTGGGCTGAGTAAGCAATTGAGGAGTAAAGCCCTATCGAGAAGAACCAAGGTGACACTGTATAAAACACTCATCATCCCGGTCCTGCTATATGGTGCAGAAGCATGGACCCTATCCCAATCGGATGAAAATTCATTTGGAGTCTTCGAGAGAAAAGTTCTGCGTACGATCTATGGTCCTGTCTGCGTAAATCGCGAAAACAACGTTTGGAGAAGAAGATATAACAATGAACTGTACGAGCTGTACAGCGACATAAGCCTAGCCAGAAAAATTCGAATCCAAAGACTAAGATGGCTGGGCCATGTAGAGCGAATGGACATCGACGCTCCAGCTCGTAAAGTCTTCAACGCCAAACCCGAGGGAGTCAGAAGCCAAGGTAGACCTCATCTTTGATGGAGTGACCAGGTAGAGGGAGACATCCGTCAACTTGGAGTACGAAATTGGAGACATCAGGCTAGAGATCGAGCCGGCTGGAGGGGCATTCTCAGCAAGGCCTTGGAGTACCACGATCCAGTGGCGCCAACATAAGTAAGTAAGAGTTCATATCGACATCTTGTAAGCAAAGCTCTCTCTGTTGTTGTTTACGAAACAGCGCGATTGATTTCAAAACAAAATTTCGTTCATATGGTGAGTGAAACTTAATGAAAATCGGAGTGTCTTTATTCTCAAAACGTGCGCGCGTGCGATAAATGTTCTTGATTGTTGGTGGTTTTATTTTCAATGCGTTACATATTAAATTAAAAATTGATTTTAAGTTCTCATCGGGTACATACGGTATGCCAGAAAGAAGTGCATCATTTGCCACGGTGCGGTTTTCTTGCACATTTTGATGCTTTTTAACTACATCAAGTTCACTTTGTGTTGTGGTGTGTTTTATATGCACATCATTGAGAGAGTTTTTAAGTTCAGAAATTTCAGTGTTTAAAGTGGATATATTTGTTTTAGCACTCAGAAGGGCTGATTCGAGTTCATTCACTTTTAATTGTGTGCTATCAATGGAATTTTGCAACTCCTTGATTTGATTGCTAATATTATTCGAAATTCTTTTTTCCGAATCGGTAATATGTTTTGATAATAGGTTTATAATATAGGCACTCTGCTCTTTGAAACGTTGATCCATCAACTTGCACTCTTCACTTTGCACTTTATTTATGGATTTTATTTGGCTGGTGGTGGGAGTGCCAGGGATGGAAGTGTTAGTGTTTTTATTGCGAGAGTCTCCGTTGCTTTTCTTTAGCCTGGACATATTTAAATTGAGATGTGAGTTACAAAGAGAAATCGAATGTAATCGGAACACTTGCAAGATAAAACAATTTTGATTTTTTGATAATATTTAACTTAATATTCACTTCCGAGTTATTCAAAAAATATATGAGTTGGGGGATTATGGTAACAACCCTTTTTGGTATGCAAATATACTTAAATTGATCTTTAAATTTGCACGAGAGTTAAAATAGGAAGCCAGAATCAAATACACGTCTACTCTGTAGCTGTGATAACGCGTTCCACCCGTATTTTGGTCTCACGGCGTCAATACTGTTGGTTGAGAATTCTCTTTGCTTAGTAACGTCTCCCAACTGCCAGTATTTGATAAAAATATCTTCCCTTTCACTGTCGTTGAAATTGATTGTGCATCTGTGAGAGCACTCAACTGCGCATCCCGGCTGGACAGATTTAGCAGGAAAAGACTTTCCTGATTTCAGGTTCTTATAACACTCACCTAAATTCCGCTTCATTTTATTTAAATTCCTGGTCCAGGTTTTTGGGTCCCGGTGGCGTTTTCTCGTAAGAAGTTTTTCATCAAGCTAACGAATAAAAAAGTATTAATTTCAAGTTAATAAACAAAAATAAAACGTACTTCTGTTTTATCTTGAAGATCTCCACACTCCTCCTCAATTTGATCTAAAATATCTTTTGCATCATTTTCCTCCTTGACAAAATCATCAGCCTCGATTTCAGCCAAACTCTCTTCTTCAATATTTTCATCCTCAACCACCTCAGCCGTAGTTCCAGCCAAAATTTCTTCCTCAACACTCTGCTCCACAACCATCTCAGCCTCGAAGACCTCCTCGCTTGTATCGAGTTCAAGCTCCTCAGCCACATCAACCTCAAAGACGCCCTGCACAGGATCGAACTCATCCATGTCACCTTCCACTTCAGCTATAATTTCACCATCACTAATCGTAGTCTCAAAGGTTGGCTCAACCCCGGCACAAAAGACGGTCTATTGAACAAGTTTAATCATAAAATATAAAACAAAATGTATTTGATTGTAGCTACCTCGACTAGTGCTGGGCCAAATGTATAAGTTTCTATGTCTGAAATGTTAACAATTTCATTCAGGATGTGAAACTTCGATTGTGCTTTAACGTTATTTGTAAAATCCTGTAACACATTTATAATGGTATTAATTAATAAATCAAACAAAAACACCAATAACTACAAGTTCGTACCTTGCTTTTTTCTATTCCTTCAACGAAGGTTTGCAGCGATGAAGTTGAATTTACACACTTGAAAAATACAATAATTTAGTTTATTTGTCAAAATTTCTTTAAGAACTTATAAACTATCGTTTACCTTTTTTAAAATAGTTAAGCCACGAGGATTATCCATTTTAAGTTGATAATCGTACAATATTTTCCAGAGCACTAAACACAAATGAACCGATTTCCGCAAAAACAATTCAGAATAATGAAAGCTCCCGCCAAATTTTGAGTTGTCACTTTGTTGCACTGAAATTTTTTTTCATTTTTGCCCTTATCCCTTTCTTACACTGAAATAATCTATTAGACTTAGAGAGTTATTTCGGTTTGAGTCTCTGTTGCATCAAAAGAAATGAAGTTATTTCGATATGTAGCTGTGTTGCATTGGAATGATGAAACATTTTGGTTGATTTATTTTGCAATGTGTCTGTCTTGCACAAGATTTTGTGTACAAGAAAAAAAACTGTACTTGGTTTATTGAATCATTTTGGAATGTGTACATATTGCACCGGAACTATTTTCATTTTTTAGTGAGAAAAACTAACTATTTTGTGAAAGCTCTGTATAGCTCTGGAGCATTTGAAATGTTTCAATTAATCAGTAAAGAAGTTTAACTATATTTTTGTATTTTTTATTGTATTTTGTATTTTATTAATTCATTTTGATAGGTAGGTACAACAAATTTATAAATAAAATAGGAAAGGAACACAATCAACCATTCCGTGACAGTTTTTTTAAAATTTGCAACAATAAAAATAAAACAATTGAAATTACTGGCGTATATAACATAAGATGTTTACATAAGTTGTTTACAAAAATCATAATTTAAATGTTAAAATATACAAAAGATAACTTCCAGAAAAAAAGACAAGAATTTATGAAGTGTTCTTCAAAATAAGTACCTATATCTTTAAAACCTATCGAAATATAGTTAGAGACACTCTATAGCTAAGCTTAACGCGATAGCTAGTGGCGAATGTCCAACAAAATAAATCATTCAATTAAATAAGTGAGCAGAGAGAAATAGAAATTCAAAAAGAAATAGAAAGATGAAAGATTTTTTTTTTTTTTTTTTTTTTTTTTTTTTTGTATTTATTACAATTTAAATATTTAATGAAATAGGTGTTCAATTTGATTGTGATCGTGAGTAAAAAGCCATGACTTTATTCTGTGCAGGAAAAGAGACAAATTTCTTATACTTCTAACAGAAAAAGGCAGTTTATTGAAGATTGAGGGAGCAACTACTGCAAAAAACCGTTTATAGTGCATTTTATTATGAGCAGGAATGTTAACCAGATTATTGAGATTTAATCACAAATTATGCCGCGAATTTCGGTTTACAGACAGATAGCCACTCCTTATAAAAAACAGCTTAAGAACTTTAAAGTAATAGAGATGTCTTAGTGGAAGAACCTTTAGTTCCTGAAACAAAACGAAACTATTTTGGAAGCGATTTTTCTTACAAATAATACGCACAATATGTTTCTGTAACACAGAACTAACAGGTTATCCCATACTGAAGTTTGGAATGAATAATGCCATAGTAAACCATAACTAATAATTTTTGTGAGCAGAATAAACTAAGATTATAGAATTGCCGAGAGCAACACAATAAGTACTTTTTCAAAGCACATGTATGATCTGCCCAACTCATCCTTCTATCGAGTATTAAACCAAGGTATTTGAAGGACTTTACAAAATTCACCTGAAAACAGTTAGTTGAGCAGGGTTCATAGGGAAAAAACATATCATAATCATTCAATTTAAATTTTTGACATCGTGAAGAATGGTAAATAATATCACAATCATAATCAACCAGAGCAGGGGAACCAGACAGACTGAAGTGCATTAATTTGGTTTTATTGCTCAAGACCAATTTATTTAAAGTAAACCATCGTCTCAAGATATCCAAATCATAATTGATGTCAGAGATTAAGTCAAGCATAGATCTGCAACCATAGGAAAATGCCATATCATCTGCAAAAGCTGTTATTGATCCTTTAAAATTTTGTTTGAAGATAGAGTTAATAAATATCAAGAAGAGCAATGGGCCCAGTACTGAACCTTGCGGAACACCAGCAGATATTTTGCGCAAAACACTTAAGCTACCATTTATTTTGACTAATTGTTTTCTATCTGTTAAGTAAGAAACTAACCAGTTATAAATAAAACCACGAAATCCTGCATTATATAGCTTTCCCAAGAGGATACTATGGTCAACTAAATCAAAAGCCTTAGTTAAGTCGATGAAAAGCCCAGCAGAAAAAAGATTGAGGTTTAGATTTTCATAAATCTCTCCACAAAATTTAAGCAACTCATCTTCGGTAGATCTATTCGCACGAAACCCATATTGAGACTCACTAAAAAAATTATTTTTATTTAAGAACCCCAAAAATCTACTTTTCATTACCTTTTCAAATATTTTAGAGCATACTGGTAACAGGGATATTGGTCTGTAATTATTCATATCACAAGGATTAGACTTTTTTAGAAGTGGAATAACTTCTGCAACTTTTAGAGCGCTAGGAAAAATTCCACTATGAACACTTTTATTGAAAATATGTGCAAGTACATCAACAATATTGTAAGCAATTTGTTTAAAGATAATGCTAGAGCAACCATCATTAGTAACCGAATTGGAAATTTTGAGTGATTTAATAATATTCAATAACTCTCCCGAAAAAATAGGGTCAACAAATAAACTTTCCCTCACAATAGTGTCATTAACTAATCCCTCTGTACAAAAACAGTGACCCATGAACACATCAGAAGAAACATTTTTGGTTATTGAAATAAAGTAATCATTAAAACGATTAGCTATTTCAGTAGTATCAGTAATTTTTAAATTATTTACATTTATAACCAAAGGTTTCTCCGTTTTAGAACTGCGATTTAAAATTTTGTTAACTACATTCCACTCGCCTTTTATGTTACCTTTATTTTTTTCAAGCTCAGCAAGATAATGATTTTCCTTACAAGTTTTAATTTCTTTCGATAGGTTTTTGCAAACTTTTTTGTACTCGGCATTTAGTTGAATGTTATTAGGATATTTTTTGGCTTTTTGTCGTAGTTTATTTTTTCTTTTACTTTATCTAACAGGTACCCAGTCATCCATTCTTTTAAGCGTTTGGATTTGTTATGTGTACTGACCAACCTAATAGTACAGCTCTCAATTAGAGAACCCAGTTTATTTAAGAAATTGTCATAAGCTATTGAAGGATCATATTCAATATAAACATTTTCCCAGAATTCAAATCGCAAAAGCAAATTAAGCTTACCAAAATCAATTTTTTGTATAGGCATGTAGGTAGTGTTTATAGCGTTTTCAACGACAATATTTAAATAATGCAGGCTAGTCATACAGTGATCCGTTATACCTAAGTCGGCTATTGAGCTCACTAAATTATAACTTCCAGATAAGCTACAGCGCGAAAAAATATGGTCAATGCATGACTTAGAATTTTCAACAATTCTTGTAGGTTTGGTTATACAGCAATCCAAACCATTAGCACCTAAAATCATAAAATAATTGTCCACAAAAGGGATTTTCGAAAGGAGGTCAATATTAATGTCACCTAAAAAAATAAAGTTTTTCGTTTTTTCATCAGATACCAACATTTTTAGTTCTTCAAGGAAGACATCTCTACTACCATCATGAAGTCTATAAGCACATAAGAAGCAGTGTTTCTCATTATTAAGATTAAAACACACTTTTATAATATCAGCAGATTCCAAATTTTTGCTAACAATATCACAATCTATGTATTTAATTTTAATAAAAACACCAACACCACCAGCGGCATAGGAGTTGTTACAAGTGGAAAAAAAAGCATAGCCCGGAATTTTATAATTATCCCTTTCGTAATCGAAAATCCAGATCTCCGTAACAAAAATAAAATCAGGCTTATTAGAACACGATTCTACATGGAGTATTAACAAATCAAAATTAGCACGGAGACTACGGATATTTTGTTGAACAATATAAAAACCATTTGGGTACTTTTGATCGTTTTGAAAAACACTTGACAAAAAATCATTTACATAATTACAGGATTGACTTGTGGTACAATCATTTTTTCTTTGAAAATAGAATAACTTTTATGTTTCTTTACTTCTGGCAACAACAAGCCCCTTAAAATATTCGTAATTTCATAGCCAACAACTTCTCATTCTTCTTAACTCAAAAACGCCATTTTTTGACTTATCGACCTATTGTACTGAGGGTGCGATATGTGTATATAATAAATAAAATTGATATTTAAATTAAAAAAAAGTTGTAATTAAGATTAAATATAATTATATGTTAAATTTTAAGGGCGGATGTTGATTTTGCATAAAACAAATTATTTGGGAAATAATTGTCATTTCTTTTTATTATGATAATACTGGTATGGTTCAATTATATGTATGGAAAAAAATATCGTCCAAATGGTCGCCGCGACCTCGGTGGCACACCATCCGATGGTCAAAATGTTCGATGATGATGAGGCATAATTGAGATATAGACGTTAATGTGCCGAACTATCTCATTCTTTAGCTCTTGAATTATTGCTGGCTTATCGACGTACATCTTTTTTCAAATAACCCCAAAGAAAGAAAACCAACGGTGTAACCACCCTTTAGTATCAAGATTAGAAATTAGAACTGTTAAAGTTTTAATATTATGAATAAATAACAATTATTTTGTTAAATTATTTTCATTGTCTTTTTTGTTGTCATGGCGTTAACATTAACGCCGAGCGGAAATACTTTTTAAACATATAACTCCATACCCAATGTCGATGAACGAAACAATTTGCTGCATATTGGATCACATATTATTGAAATTCCAACAGGCTCATATTAAATCGATGATATTCATTCTTTTATTGATTACAAATCAAACGGAGTGGATTTTCCTATCTCTATGAAAATTTAAGCAAATAAAAATACATTACAATGTGAACTTAATATAACAGAGACTGTACACTTTGAAAAAGATCGATCTATAGGAAAATTATTGAGATTCAGTAAACGATCTTTGAAATTTGATTAATTACATACTTCAGATTTACCTGTTGACATAAACAAAGTAAATGTTATACGAATTGAGTGTAATATTATTTCTGGTTCATATTCACAAGTAGCACAAAACAGTATATTTTCGGTATGTCATTTCTTAATTCCTACTTTATTCCTTCTTTTAATAGGTATGCCAAATTGTGTCTTCTTTATTCCTTCTTTATTTCTTCTTTTTTAGGTATTACCACCAAAAACTTAAATGGTATGTTTAGTTCTACTTATAGAATTCTTAAATCCTTCTTCAATCGGAGTTTCTTTTATCAATTTTTTTTTTGTTTGCTTAACACTTCTTTAGTCCATCTTAAATCCGTCTTAAATCCTTCTGAATTTTTATTTATGTACGGCGTTTTCAATACTTCTTTAATCCATCTTAAATCCTTCTTTAATCCTTCTTAAAAAGTTTTTTTTTTGTTGGAATTAAATCGGCATTTTTGATACTTCTTTAATCCGTCTTAAATACTTCTTAAATCCTTCTTAAAATTTGTTTTTACGGAATTAATTCGGGACTTTCGATACTTCTTTAATCCATCTTAAATACTTCTTTAATCCTTATTAAATGCTCCTTAAAAGTTTTTTTTTTATAGTATTTAATCAGCATTTTCGATATTTCTTTCATCCGTCTTAAGTCCTTCTTTAACCCTTCTTGAAATGTTTTTTTTTTATGAAATTTAATCGGCATTTTTGAAACTTCTTTAAACTGTCTTAAATCCTTCTTAAATCCTTCCTAAACCCTTTAGTTATTATTCATTGCACCAGCGGGTGGCAATGGTACAGTGGATGTAATGCTTGGTTGCTTAACCTTAGAGCTGCGAGTTCAAACCCAGGCTGGGCAGGAATTTTTATTTATTTTCCAAGTTCCAACTGGATGCCACCCGTGGAATTTCCTTGAGATAATTATCACCTAAAATCTCAAACCACTGTGCCACCTTTCTTTCCTATCTTTCTATTCCTCCTCTCCTTGCTCGCACATATTAAATCATTATAAGGGTATTCATATCCCCTTGAGTGCTAGTGCATTATAAAAAAAGCGATACCTATACGATGTTGTAAATATACATGTTTCATTTATATTGTGGTTTTGGTGAAAGAAAAATGAGTGAACCGAATTTATTTAATTTGTGGAAAAAGAAAAAGGGATCATTCCATTATTCTAGACAAAAAGCAATCCAAATCGCACAGATTTCTGGTTGACGAAATTTGCAGAGTGTCGATTTTTTCTGGTGAACCGCTTTTCATGTTCCATTTTAGATCCAGAATTTGCACTATCTGTATTCAATAGCCGATCAGCCTCAGCATTTGCTTCTTCCCACGTCTCAAAATTTCTTTTTATGACTCTTTCTTTTCCCACCATCCATTCGGTCGAGTCCTTCACATCCGGTATGGACGACGAATCTATTCGTTTGGCTTTAAGGCCTTTTCGCGGCCAATATATAGTTTCATCTTGGGTGTCTTGGTCAAAGGCAGCCCAAGCAGCTGGAATTGCTTCAATGACGGCTTTATATTTTACCAAGACAAAATTTTTTTCTATAAAAAAAAAACATTAAGTAGCTACACACCTATAGGTATTTAAAGTAGAAAGTAAATTACAATAATAATATATATATGAAAAACGAGTCCGTTCGTTCTTTTGCTTAATTATGCTTTTGAGACAGACATTGACATGATCGAAATTGGCTGAGTGAGTAGCGTACACGGACGGCATGCGAAAGGACTCGAGTTCGAATCCGGGTGGCGGAAAAAAACAGGTAAGTGTATCCAGTTACAATTTACAAATTATAAATTACTAATGTTACTTTACAGAGAAAATACAGCAAAAATCTGATATGGGCAAAAAAATACAGAAAAAAGGAGATAAAAGACAAAAAATAAAATAAATTAATTTTTTAAACTTTTTAACGTTGTCATGAATAATTATTTTTTCTAAGACGGAGTTAAGAAGGAGTTAAGAAGGTGTTAAGAAGGAGTTAATACGTATTTAAGAAGGTGTAAAGAAAACTTTGAAGGGCAAACGAAATTTAATACCGATTTAAGAAGGAGTAAAGACTGAGTTAAGAAGTATGTTATTCCTTTTAAAGAACATTCTAAGAATCAATTTATCTTCTTAATTCCTTCTATCGGACCGCCCACTTGCGCCTTTTATGTACTTAACATGTACTTAAATCCCTCTTAAAGAAGAATGCAAGTAGCGCTTTAGAATTCTTAAATCCTTCTTTAAGTAATGCTGTGCTACTTGTGTTTTAATAACAAACCAGTGCATACAATACATGAATTCTCACCAGAAGTAGGACCTGGCTATAAAATCATTGAAGTTCCAAGAAATGTCATCTATTTACCAGTGTGCGTCAAAGAGTTAAGTTCGATTTCATTGAAGCTTGTTGACCAGGACGGAGATTTAATAAACTTTAGAGGAGAACAAATAACCATACGTTTACATTTAAAACCATTAGATACTACACAATGTTAACTTATAATAATATAATCAACCGCAGAAGTGACGACTCTGTTAGTTCTACAAGAGCAGCAAAACTGACAAGACCAAAGCTCACGTCTGAAAATAAATCTTATCTTCAGTCTTTAGGATTTATTTTAAAATAAAAATATAATAAAAAATAAAATAAAAAAAATAAACATGAGTGAAATATTGAATATATCCCAAAACCTGGTTATGATAATAGCATTTCCAAATTTGAATATCATAGCTACTCCCCGTTCTTACAGTTTTACAATACAAGCGACGAAATACCAACTCGAAAACCGTAGATATATTATAATCGGACTACAAACAAAAAGAAAAATCAAAAAGGTAAGGATGCTAGCAAATTTGATCACTGTAGAAACGTTAAGATACATTTGAACTCTGAGTCATATGCGCATGAAGATTTGGATGTTGATTTTACCACTTACCGATACGCTCTTCTCTATGATATGTACAGCCGATTTCAACAATCCTTTTACCGCAAACAACCGCAACCACTCTTATCAAGTGTAGAATATAAGGAAACTGCTCCAATTATTGTAATTGATTGTTCCAGACAAAACGAGTCCATCAAGTCGGCTCCTGTAGATGTCAAACTTGAAATCAAAACAAACGTAACTGTACCATCAATACTTCAGTATATTGCATGATCATACATGATCGTATCATTGAATATAGCCCCTTAACTGGGGAAGTTTGAAAACATACATACATGATTAATGAGAAACACATGTAGCTGTTTAAAAAAAATCAGTTTTCTAGCAATAGAAACACATTAAAAAATAAAATGCACGACTGGGTCGTACGTACTTGCTCTGTTGGTGCAATAGTAAGATGAATACAAAGTCTTTGAGCAATATGAAAAATGCGTGTTTGAAAAATTTGGGAAAAACTACAAAATATTGGTTAAAACTGGAAAACCCGATATACGGGACTTACTTTAAGAAACCTTTGAATATTTTAATTTGAGATCTCATCGTTTGGTTGCTAAAAATGATATAAATATCCACTTACGGCCAAATTAATTAAATTGTAAAAACAAATTTCCATTATTATCATTTGAAGCCAAAAACTTAAATGCAGTTTTCTTCAAAACATTCTATGTATATTACATACAAAGTTTAATAAAAATCGGCAGAATGTTTTTTGAGTAAATTAGAAAAAACTACATAATTTGGCCAAAACCTAGTGGCTTTTTGTATGGAGCTACCATTTAAAAAAGAGTAACTGACAAAAATGCAATGCCATCTGATAGAGAGTTGTGAGGAACTATACCAAACAAAGTTTGATTGAATTTGGTACAACCGTTGACAACTTATGGCCATTTGAAAAAAAGACGTTAAGACCAGATCTCCGTTATTAGCATTTTTTGCCAAAAACTTAAAAGCCAGTTGTCTTAAGAACACTAAAAGAATATAAAACACAAAGTTTAATCAAAATCGTTAGAGCCGTTTTTGAGCAAATTAGAAAAAACCAAAAAAGTTGGGTAAAACTGAACGGCTCGTTGTATGGGAAATGGGAGCTACCATTTAGAAAGGCTTCACTGAAAAATGTATAAAGCCATCATATAGAAAACTATAAAGAACTATGCCAAACGAAGTTTGAGTCAAATCAATCGCGCCGTTGCGAACTTATGGCCATTTGAAAAAAAAGCCGTTTAAACCTGATTTTCGTTACGACCATGTTAGCCAAAAACAAAAAACGCAATTTTGTTAGAAATACCTCAGGTAAGTTAAATTCTGAGTTTAATCAAAATCATTAAAGCCGTTTTTGAGCAAATCCAAAATGAAAAAAACCGTTACTTGAAAGGTACCAGTTTGAGCCGGACTAAAACAAAATAAAAAAAACCTCGACAATAGTTTTTCTTCAAACTGCTATATACGAAGTTTGAAGAAAATCAGTCAAGCCGTTTAGGCTGTAGCGTGACGTGAAAAAGCGCACATCCGCACAGACGTACAGACGCACAAACAGACCGACAGACGGTATGGCGAAAACCACTTTTTTGGGCTTCTCTATCATCGTAATGTCATGTTTGATTAAAACCTCGATTTTTTTTTCTGCACGAAACCAATACTTGCCCTATAGAGCAAGTAAAAAATTAAGAAAGGAGAAAAACATGAATTAATTTATCCTCCCCTAAGAAGTTAGAAAAAAAGAGAACAAAAAATTAAAAAAGTATAAATTCAACTGTTTAAGTTGAAATTTTATTAGTAACATCCGAAAAGTCAACATTATGAAACCATGTCTCAAGAAATTGAAAAAAAAAAAGCCAAGAAATTAAAATTGAAAACAGTTTTAATCCTGTGGTTAATATAAAAGAATTTTTGCAAAATCATTGCTATCCGATAATAAGTATGAGAAGGATCCAAACAAAATTTGGAACGCAATTAGTTGTCGATCTGGATACAAACGATGTGAGTAAATCTTTTGTTTTCAACTTTGTATCAAATTTAAAATAGAGATTTTTCTTTCTGATTTTCCTTCCAGCTCGCTACAACAAATTAACTGACAAAAGAGTAGAAGTCATCAATAAGAAATCATCATCATACTGCATCATTTATAAAGGCCCAATGGGAATCTCCTTCAAATCAGAACTAAAAAAAATTAGTGAATAAGAACGAAAAGAGATATTTTATTCTTAGAAACCAACTTATTTTGCATGAAATAAAAATAATAAAATATATTTTCAAACACGTAGGTTGTATTTTTAAATCAAATATTATGCCCTTTTGTATTTTTGAAATAATATTTTTATTACTTCCCGTCAAACAAACACCCAAAAAGTACCTGTTCCTGTGAATTTAAAAAACGATACTTTCTACATACCTAAAATTTTTTATCACACATTCTACCTTCTTGCCCTCTTGTATTTTTTGAAATAGCATTTGTATTACTTCTTCATATCCAGTAATAAAGAGAAAAAAAACATTCATTCTAAAAGGACACTTCACATATGCACCGCACAAATGCATTTTTAGTCCATACCGCTATAAATCAATCAATTTTTATTTTCTACCTACCTACACTGATAATTTGATCTGTCGTACTGAGAACATTCTGGTTGTGTCTGCAAGTTATATTTATATGTGTAGAGGGATGATGCTGGCAGGGATGATCATCTTGTTATCTACCAGGATGTTGGCTTGGCTTGGTATTTATATTTAGTTTCTATGGTGGGTGGTCAAGATGCTGGCTTGGCTTGGTATTTGTAGAATGCTGGCTTGGCTTGTTTTTATAAGATGCTGGCTTGGTTTGTTTCTAAAAAAAATCTTTAAATTGTGTTATTGTAAGTGTTTTCCTTAATATATAATTAAGGGTATTAACTCCCCCCTTGGTTAAAATATAGTGTCCTCACTATTATTAATACCAAATCTAGTTAACATTTTAGTATAGGTATTCTTCTTGATTTATTACAGTTCTTTTTTCAGTCATTCTTTTTTGTACTTTTGAATATATTAATACGCAAAAGGTTAAAATACTTGCTAAGACTATCATATAAAATGTGTACAATATTGGATGTTGTTCCAATGGTATTATACATTTTTTTAATGACCTTATATTATTGAATTTTAGTTTCGATTTTGATTCTAATATTTCGTTTACATAAATATTGCCTTGATTTTTATTTTTTACATATTGTAGCACAGTTTCTTTTTCATTCCTATATTCTTTGTTATTTATTATAACCGATCCAGTAATTTTAATTAAATGAGTTCCAAAAATTGTTTCGTTATTTATTTTATTCAAACCTGATACTATTATTGAGTCGTCAGTATATTGATGAACGTCAACTTAGCGAAGCACTTTTTGAAAATCAAAAATCTAAATATGCTCGAATTAGTTGCTAATTAGTTGCTAATTAGTTGCGGAAAAATTAATTTAGTTGCTCTTTTATTTCCTTAAGAAATCGATTGATTCGCTAAGTTGATATCAACTTAGCGAAGCAACTTCTGAAATTCAAAATTCTAAATATGCCAAAATTAGTTGCTATTTAGTTGCTAATTAGTTGCGCAAAAATTAATTTAGTTGCTCACTTTTTCGCTGACTTTTTTTCAACTCAGCGAAAAAAAATTCGAAATTTGAAAATCTTTATATTGCAGAATTAGTTGCTAATTAATTGCTCACGAACTGTGAAAAAATAAAATTAGTTGCTCTTTTATTTCCTAAAGAAATCGATTGATTCGCTAAGTTGATATCAACTAAGCGAAGCAACTTCCGAAAATCAAAATTCCAAATATGCCAGAATTAGTTGCTATTTAGTTGCTAATTAGTTGCGCAAGAATTAATTTAGTTGCTCACTTTTTCGCTGACTTTTTTTCAACTCAGCGAAAAAAATTCGAAATTTGAAAATCTTTATATTGCAGAATTAGTTGCTAATTAATTGCTCACGAACTGTGAAAAAATAAAACTAAATTAATTCTTGCGCAACTAATTAGCAACTAAAAAGCAACTAATTCTGGCATATTTGGAATTTTGATTTTCGGAAGTTGCTTCGCAAAGTTGATATCAACTTAGCGAATCAATCGATTTCTTTAGGAAATAAAAGAGCAACTAATTTTATTTTTTCACAGTTCGTGAGCAATTAATTAGCAACTAATTCTGCAATATAAAGATTTTCAAATTTCGAATTTTTTTCGCTGAGTTGAAAAAAAGTCAGCGAAAAAGTGAGCAACTAAATTAATTCTTGCGCAACTAATTAGCAACTAAAAAGCAACTAATTCTGGCATATTCGGAATTTTGATTTTCGGAAGTTGCTTCGCAAAGTTGATATCAACTTAGCGAATCAATCGATTTCTTTAGGAAATAAAAGAGCAACTAATTTTATTTTTTCACAGTTCGTGAGCAATTAATTAGCAACTAATTCTGCAATATAAAGATTTTCAAATTTCGAATTTTTTTTCGCTGAGTTGAAAAAAAGTCAGCGAAAAAGTAAGCAACTAAATTAATTCTTGCGCAACTAATTAGCAACTAAATAGCAACTAATTCTGGCATATTTGGAATTTTGATTTTCGGAAGTTGCTTCGCTAAGTTGATATCAACTTAGCGAATCAATCGATTTCTTTAGGAAATAAAAGAGCAACTAATTTTATTTTTTCACAGTTCGTGAGCAATTAATTAGCAACTAATTCTGCAATATAAAGATTTTCAAATTTCGAATTTTTTTTCGCTGAGTTGAAAAAAATTCAGCGAAAAAGTGAGCAACTAAATTAATTTTTGCGCAACTAATTAGCAACTAAATAGCAACTAATTTTGGCATATTTAGAATTTTGAATTTCAGAAGTTGCTTCGCTAAGTTGATATCAACTTAGCGAATCAATCGATTTCTTAAGGAAATAAAAGAGCAACTAAATTAATTTTTCCGCAACTAATTAGCAACTAATTAGCAACTAATTCGGGCATATTTAGATTTTTGATTTTCAAAAAGTGCTTCGCTAAGTTGACGTTCATAGTATATTGTCTGACTTGCTCATTCTGTTCTTGAATTACTTTACAGTTGGAGTCTTCATTTTCTAAGACATTTGTCGTACAGTTATCTTTGATTTCGAAAAGTTTTCATATATTAGAATTCAAAAATTCTTTACACTGTTTTACTCTCAAAAAGTTTTTACATTCTGCAATATTGGAATCTAAAATTAGTTTTCCATGTTTGAATTCTAATGGGACTACTTTAAAAAATTTACATTTGTGTGTTATTACTGGATATTTGAATATTGTTACATATAAATTTTGATATTTCAGCATATGAATGTCTGAATATTCTAAAATATTGATAACAGGTATATTTATTTTTTCATTTTGTACAATTTCTCTTATATCTTTAATGTCAATGCTTTTAGACACAAATGTTCCTTTTTTAGCATATTAATTGTTTCTAATAGGTTATTTATTTGTTCTAATGTTTCTCTTAATATAAGAACTCTATGATTTTCATAAGAACGGATATTTTTGAAGAATTCCTCAAAGTGTTCGTTAACTATTACCTGCTCATTATTATTTTCTATGATATTATTTAGTGTGGTTTTGATTTCTTTTAAATCTTACGCGTCTGGATTTACAGTTATGAACTTTAATGCGGTTCCAATGAAATCTAAACTTCTTTTTGTTTTGTGATGTGTTTCTAACTGTTCAATATTATGTTCTATTTTGTTAATTAAATATTTTTCCTCCTCATTGAGCTTACCTACTTCAACATGATCGGGGACTGGTCCTAACAACTTACTTATGTTTGTTACATGATATAAGAACTTAGTTGAATTGTACAAATAAACCGGATCAGTTTCTAAAAGCACGAATTTATTTTCTTTAAGAGGAAGGATTTCTATGGTATTATTCTTAGTTTGAACCACTTGGCACTGTATGTGGTTTATTAGGTATATTACCTTTACCAACCACATTATTATTCTTGACAATTCGTTGGCGGATGTCATTTTTATGGTATATTTTACTGTTTTTTTGTCACAATAACGTTTCTTTTATTTTCTTCCACGATCACTTCTCTGTAGACAGGTTTATTTTTGTTCCTGTTTTTTGTTCTAACAAATACTTTGTCACCTTTTCCAACTATTTTATTGATTCTATTTTTATTGTGATACTTAAGCACTTTCTCTTGGTTGTTTTTGAGTATTTCCTTTGTTTCACTATGATTGTTCCTTTCGAAGAACAATTCGTTAGGTCTTTTCCCGGTGACGCTGTGAATCGTACTATTGTATTGTTTCACTGCGTTGTAAATTTCGTCACTGCCCTTGGTTTTATTTTGCTCTGCCAGGAGCCTCGTTAGCTCTATCAGCGTACTATGTACTCTCTCGATTAGTGCATTGCTCTGAGAATGCAATATAGGGCTGGTTTTGTGTTGGACCGAGTGGCGGTTATATATAATTTTACTTGTGGGCATACAAAAGATGTTTTCATTAGCTGTCATGATCTCTTCAATGCATGGGTACAGTTGTGTAATTACTTCCTCCAATACTTTATTAAAATTATTTTTATCTACTATATTTCTTATGATGACATGTTTACTGTACCTATCTATACTTGTTAGGTACATATGATTATCCATATAAAAGATGTCCATAGCTATACTTACGCCAGCTTTACTTGGTATTGGAGTCTTTCCAATTGTTTGTTCTTTTGGTTTGAGTTAGTATTTGTTTTTATTACAATTCAAACATTCGGCGCAATATCGCCCCACTTCTTTGGTCATACTTGGCCAGTAATATTTTTCTTGAATTTCTATTATATTATTTTTTGCGTTCCTATGGGCTCTTGTGTGTATATTGTAAATTATCTGTGTTTGTAATGTTTTGTCCTGGACATCTTCCAGAAGCGTTTGAGTATGTATTATTTTGTATGCTTCAAAATTTGTTTTTATTACCGGTATGATTTCATGCCATACTATTTCTTCACAAAAGATTGCATTCACTTGGTTTGGGTTCAATATTGACTTTAGTCCCTCTGGGACTGTACTTATGTCTCCATATGTTATCGTAAACCGAGAATTCGTCTCAAATAAGGTTTCTATTTTGGTATGATGCACTGTTCCTTTGTTTGATTATAATAATTTGGTTTCTATGTGTATTCAATGGTTTTTTCGTAACCTTAAACCTATCATCTGGACTACTGCCCATACTGTGATCTGAAGTACTTTGTTCTTTTGTGTTCACGTTTATTTTTAGATTTGTTCGTGATAATGCATCTGCAACAACATTTTGATAGCCTGGTTTGTATATTATCCTTGCACCGCATTCTTCGATAAGGTTTTTCCAACGTTTCAGCTTTCTGTTTGGATTTTTTTCCGAAATGCTGTATATCAGACTTTGATGATCTGTTAAAATTGTCAAATCTGCTATACCATATAAGTAATTTCTAAGTTTCTGCAAACTCCATATTACCGCCAAGAGTTCTTTTTCATTTGTAGCATATTTTTGCTCGGTTTCTGACAAAGTCCTACTGATGAAAGTAATTGGTTTCTTATTCTGTGATAGAACTGCACCTATTTCAAAATTACTCGCATCCGTAGTAAGCTCTATCGATTTACTAAAGTCTGGTTGAAATAATTCGACTTCTCCTTGTAATTTCTTCTTTAATAAATAAAAAGCATTTATTGCTGCTTCATCTAGTTCAATAATCATTTCTTCACTCTGATTCTTTTTTACCATACCGTTTCCTCCTCTCAAAAATATTGTCAAAGGTTTCGTGATTTGTGCAAAATTTTCTATAAACTTCCGATAATAACTTGCTAACCCTAAGAATGAACGAAGTTCTTTTAGGTTAGTGGGTAAAGGATATTCCTTAAGGTAGTTCCACACTATCCCACAGTGTAATACGACATGTCAAAAATGTGTGATGAAACAGATGTATAATAGTGTGGAAACAGAATATGACAGCGCAGATCTCAAAGATTTGACATGTGTTTAGATCTGAAATATTTTTTTAGGATTGAATGTAAAACCATCACACTTTTTTTTGACATGTCGTAATACACTGTGGGATAGTTTGGAACTACCTTTAATTGTTTCTACTTTATTTGGATCTACTGTTATTCTTTTATGTTTTATAACATGCCCTAAATATTCTACAGAATCTTGGAAAAATTTACTTTTTTCACTACTCAACTTCATGTTCGCATTATATAAAGCATCTGCTATTATAGATATATGTTCAATATGTTCTTCTGGTGTATTCGAGTATATAAGGACATCGTCTATATAGACATATGCGAATTTGCCTATGAATTCCCTTAGTATATCGTCAATGCAACGTTGAAATATAGCAGGGCATTCTTACAAATTTGTATCTATCAGTAATAGTTTGAGCATTTAATTTCTGAAAATCGATTACCATTCTTCGTTTTGAATTACCATTTTCGTCTAAACCTTTTTTGGGCACTGTCCAAATTGGAGAGTTATAAGGACTTCTTGATCTTTGTATAATGCCGTCACATAATAATTTTTCTAACTCTTTATTGACAAATTCATTATCCGAAATTGGATACGGATACTGTTTTGTCCATATTGGGTCTCTATTTGAGGTCCTTACTGTAGCTTCTATTGTTGTAGTGAAGGGTAACCCTGCGCTAGTATTTTCATTTCTTTGCATTATGAAATCTATTTTCTTATTATATTCATGTTTTCCTAGTGTATCCCCTGTTATATAATTTATTAACTGTAATTTATGTTTTACCGAATATGTAAATTTATATTCAAAAAAATCTATCTTAGCTTTCATTTGCCTAAGACCTGAATCTCCTAAAATCATAAAAAATTCTTTTAAACTATCCATCTCATAAAAATTTAGAGTATGACCGTATAATTTAAATATTTTGTTACTTTTAATTATACTTTCACCGTGTATACTTTTACTTATTACTTGTTTTATTGGAACACTTGTGCCTATTTTACAATCTTTACTTATATAATTGTTTGTACAACCTGTATCGATCAAAATAGTTATTAACCTTCTTACCCGTTTTTTTATCATTCGGACTTAGGCAAGGGAATCCGTTGTATCGTGAAAAAACTGATGTTCCTCGGAATATACTGTGTCCAGATCTTCTTCTGCTGAGTAATTCGATACGTTGTCATCCAAGTCTTCCTTCACCTGGTGATTCACTCTCTGGAACTTGTTGGGTACTTGATTGTTGTTGCTTTGTTGAGTGTCATCTCTATTTCGTTTCACGTCATTTTGATTAAATTTATTTTGGTTTTGGAAATTATTATTTCGATAGTGATTATTTTGGTTATTTTGTTGTCCTCTGAACTATAATAATTATTTTTTTGATCATTAAACTGCTGTCTTTGATTATGATTATTTTGAAAAGGTTTTCTATATGCACTTGAACCAAACTCCATCGGTTGTTGTGATTCGAATTTTCTTTGTGGCTGCACATGGTGTTGGGGATATCGCGTAGCATTTGGCACAAAATGTTGAGTATCTCTTCTTATCACTGGTTTACTGTTTACCTCTAATTTCTGGTATTTATTGTCGTGATATATTGTGCTTGCAATTGCATAGGCTTCACTTAAGTTCTTTGGATTATGTTGGTATAATGTATTTTTTGTGAATCCATTATTTATTCCCATGATAAATGTCCTTACTGACTTCGTCTTCATTTCTTTAATTAATGCATTTGCTGCTTCTTTATTTTTATGAGTCATATCTATTTTTGAGATGACTAAATTTAATGATTGTGTAATTTTGTCATGATATTCTAACAATGACAAATTACGTTGTTCAATTGCACACATTTCTGCTTCCAAAACATATAGTGGTCGTTGATCCATATGTGAAGTCTAAACGGTCTATGATTGCATAGAAATTATTCTTAGTATAACTGTTTATTAATATATGGGAAGCTGGACCTGTGATTTTCGTTCGAAATATTCCCAACGCTTCAAAGTAGTTATTGTGAGAAGTGTGGGCTTTAATGCTGTCCACGGCGTTCCATACTTGTTTCCTCCAACTTCTGTATTCATCCATGTCTCCTTTGAATTGGGGGAGACTTTGAAATAACGTCATGGTGATGTCAGTGGGAGATGTGTAATTTGGTACTATGTCTTTGTACTCTGTCACATTGTTCCCTAAATTGGCATGTGATTCTAGCTTTATAAGCCTTTCACCTGCTTCTTTACGTATTTAGTCTATGATTAATTGCATTCCCTCCATTTGGGAAACAAGCTGGTTGATTTTGTCATCGGCCGACATTTTGGTGGATCAAATTTACACTTCACTTTTTTTATTAAATTTAACTTTCTTACTTTTCCTTTTTTAGATCCTTATGGATATTTTGACTTTAAAGTTGTCTTCTTTTTTGTTTGGCTGGGTCAAATCGAAGTGTCGACAGTTTTCCTAATTTGATGTAAAAGCCCGTTAACTTATACTCGTGCCGACGTGAAAAGGTTTAATCGCGACTAAACTTTACACTGAATTTAAAAAAAAAATTACCGCAGCTATGTAGGAGATATCTGTTTTCGATTTACAATTAATTTTTAACGTTTAATTGTTATCCCGGTTGAGCCCCCAGTTAATCTGTAATAGCCAGGGCGAAGCAAAAAAATATTTTTTGTGGAGCGAAAAACTCTTTATTAATATTCTACAGCTATACAGTTGGTCTTAGCACTAAACTAAACTAACACTTTAAATCTGGTACTGAAAATAGGATTTTATATTTTCGATCTAAGTGATCGTGTTGTTACACTGATAATTTAATCTGTCGTACTGAGAACATTCTGGTTGTGTCTGCAAGTTATATTTATATGTGGAGAGGGATGATGCTGGCAGGGATGATCATCTTGTTATCTACCAGGATGTTGGCTTGGCTTGGTATATATATTTAGCTTCTATGGTGGGTGGTCAAGATGCTGGCTTGGCTTGGTATTTGTAGAATGCTGGCTTGGCTTGTTTTTATAAGATGCTGGCTTGGTTGGTTTCTAAAAAAAGAATCTTTTAATTGTGTTATTGTAAGTATTTTCCTTAATATATAATGAAGGGTATTACCTCGCCACTCCTAATAATAAGATTGTGATGCGTTTTGATAAAACGGTATGGACAAAACATGGCCTTAAATTATTGTGTGTTCAGTGCATAAATTGTGTGTGTGAAATTATAAATAACAACAAATCGGCCAAAAAACGCATTCCGTCATAATCGCGAAAAAAAAATAGCCCCAACCAACCCAAAATCACAAGTGCATTGCTGATCCACCAACAAATTTACCATCTGGGCGCGAAAACAAAATTCAGTGCATTGAATTAGCATCGAGTGGTCCCTTCTTCTTCCCTTCCCCTTCTTCTATACAGCCTATCTTGGCTTCAGTTGACACATTCAAATGTGTATACACGCATTGGAAGTATCAACTGAAACCATAATAGTAGACGAATGTATAAATAGTTGCATATATGGTTCCAGGGGCGGATTGGGAACATATTGATATGAAGGCATAATTATTCATGTTACACGGAGAGAATTTTTAGATCAGATCAAGAAAAATGAGCTGCAAATCACGAAAATCTTATGCAGTTTCTCACCCTAGCTCGGGGTTTTGTAAATTACGACTCCTTGTTCGCAATTTTCAAAATTGAACGAAATGAAGATATTGACACTCAAAAATAGCAAATCACCACTTTTTTGGGTCAATAATCCGATCCTGAGAAATAAAAAATTGCCATAGCGAATCGAAAATTGATCCAAATTTGTATCAATTTTATATTTACTCGATTGTAAATTGCAAAAAGCGAGTCGTAGATTTCCATCTTTTTGTTTTGAATCAAAAATATGTTTTTGAAAAAATGAGTGGTAAAGTCGTAAATTGCAACCCCATTTTACTCAATTTGTAACAAATTATATCGCTTTGAGAGAAGCAACGTTTTCTATTTATTGGAAAGCATTTATTATTATTTATTGAAAGATGTAACTTTTACTTACTTGGCTGATTCTAGGAATCGAACTCGAGACCCTCTGCATACCAACCAAGCACACATCTACTAGGCCATGGTGATGCATCCAAGTCGGATATCAAAATTAATAATAAGAAGCAACCTGAATATGAGTAACATTTTAGGGGTGTTTTGAATTAAGATTATGTTTTATTGGCGAGAAAAATATACCTAGTCGTCTTATTTTGGACGTCTAATGTACAATTTTTTGTGATGATCATTTGAGTAAAGGTAAGAAAATGTATATTATGTGTAGTTGAAATTCAACCTTGTACTCCCTATGTACATAATAGAACTACAAAAAGGCATTTATTGAAGACAAGCGATGCCAGGGCCTAATGACTTATATTCTGAACGATTCCTGTATGTGCGTTTATATTCTGGTGGAATATCATTTCCCGCTGAATCCGAATGGCTTACAAAGTTCCACTTTTAATATTAACCAGATTTATTTTTCGAGGATTTTACATTTCCTCAAAAGAGACAGTACAAAAAAAAAAAGATAATTATTAGTTCGAGGCAGGGATCGAACTCCGGACCTTCGACGTAGCCGTCAGACACACTTGAGTTGATTTTAACACTCAGTGAATGTAAATCACGAAAAAATTGTAGCAAATCCAGATTGGTAAAAAAGTAGAAATGGAATTATTGCCTTGAAGTAGTAAATTGCGACAAAAAGGTTGTAATTTACTTTGAAGGGCACAAGCTTGAATTATAACTTTTAATTGTAAATCTCAACTTAGGAATTGTTGTAATTTGAGATTTATTGAAAGTTAAATTGCCAATTTTTATATCAGTTTCGAATCAAAGCGCCGTGATTTACAAAAAAAACATGTTTTGTAAATTGCAACTGAATATTTCGCAATTGGTGATTTTTCAATTCTCTCCGTGTAATGTGTTTTTTATGAAGTTTTCTATGTATGTGATCATTATAGATTAATTGTTCGTTATTGATTTTCACTATATGTTTGTTTCTCTTGGTGGCGGATAATTTTAGGGTCGATTTCACCAACATACGGGGGCTTAGAAAGAATTTCTATGCCGCGTATTTCCATACTGCTAAATACATGCCAGCTGTTTTGGCATTAAGTGAAACCCGAATAGGTGATTATTCTGATCCGTTAGAATTTAACCTACACGGGTACAGCTTAGTGCCATTATTCTTTTCCTATCACGGATTAGCCGTATACGTTAGAAATGACGTTGCTTACCAGCTTCTACCACAATATGGTCAGTGTTCAAACACAGACTTCAATTTCATGTGGTTTAAATTCACCGTACAAAAGCACGTCATCCATACATGTTTTATTTATAGAAGCCCAAATCTGGACAGTAAGTTGACTTTTATCGAATTCGATGGACTGTCTGCCCCCATCCAAAGAATTGCTTTCCTTTATCCTCGCACTGAAATCGTTGTTACGGGCGACTTCAATGCCTAAAATTCTTCGTGGCTTCGCTATTCTGGTCAGACAACACCTGAAGGTAGGTATGCTGAGTTCTTCGCTGAGTCAAACAACTTCTTACCTCTCATCCTGATAAATACACGATAAATGTATTATCGCCCCTAGGCACGTCAGATCATTGTACCATATCAGCAATTTTCTCGTGTTCCAACAGTACAGTTAAAGAAAACATCCCTTAGAGAACCGTATGGCGATACGAGAAGGCCAACTGGGACGGTCTCAATAATTTCTTCAAAAACTTTAACTGGTCAATATGCTTCCTCGATAGTGACGTAGACTCCACCGCTGATATGATAACAAACATTATTCTCTGCGGGATGAGACATTTTGTTCCGAATAGAACAAAAAGTATCAAACCAAAAGAGAATTCTTGGTTCGAGCTTCCGATGTTATAAGGCCAGTCCTTCTGAGGAAAACCGAAAAAAGTTCAAACAAGCTAGAAAGACCTGTAATGCTCACATTCAAAGAACCAAATTTTTGCGTGAACAAAAAATAAAGCAAAAAATACTAAATGTCCCAACGGTAGTAAAAATTTTTGGTCATTCGTAAAAAATTTACGTAACTCTACCACGTCTTCGGTTCCGACGCTCGTCTATAATAACACTCCTGTGATAAGTTCCCAAGCGAAAGCAGATTTAATTGCAGCAAACTTTGCTGCTAATTCAACGCTACCCCAGTGTGATATGACTCCTCTTGTACTTGAGAACGTTAATGGTTTTATGGACAAATCTTCTTTAGCACTCGTACAGTTGCAAGAGTACTAAAAGATCTCAACATACACAAATTCACTGGCCCGAATAGTATTTCTCCCATAGCTCTGAAGAGGTGTGCTTCCACGCTGGCAAAACCACTGCGTAAGCTTTTCCATCTATCCTATTCTACAGGTCTCTTTCCGAGCGGATGGAAAACAGCATTTGTCCAGCCCATTACAAAAAAAGGCGTATTTTCATCCCCCTCAAATTACCGACCAATTGCACTGGCTTCCCTTCTTTCCAAGGTCATGGAAACTCTGATAAACTTTCAGATCAAGAAATATCTTGAGAAACGGAAACTTCTTAACGACCGGCAGTACGGTTTTCGTAGCAATAGGTCCACTGGTGATATGATGGTATATCTCACCGAACAGTGGAACAAATCTGTACATCGTTTTGGAGAAAGTAAGATTATTGCACTTGATATTTCTAAGGCATTTGATAGAGTTTGACATGAAGCTCTTTTATCGAAAATGCGTGCATTTATCATCGATGAACCCCTTCTTTGATGGATTAGAAATTACTTTTCGGACCGTTTAATTTGCATTGTTTTGGACGGTTTTCAGTCTGCTACCAAGGCTCTGTTCTCTCTCCGGCACTCTTTCTTATCTTTATAATTGATCTCTTGTCTTATACTTCTAACCCACTAAATTGTTTTTCTGACGGCAGCACCCTCAGCTTTTCATAGTCCTTTCCAGATTCACATCCATGTATTTCGGATGTGGAACTGCAACGGTATCATATGATAAGCTCATTAAAATCCGATCTTGACAGCATTGTCCAATGGGGAACTATCAACCGCGTGGAATTTAATTCTTCAAAAACTCAATGCTGTCTTCTGTCGTTAAAGCATAACCTACCCCCCCTATGTCACTGTCGATTTGTGGCACTTGCATCGAGGAAACCGATCAGCTTTGCGTTCTAGGTATGTGCATCACAAATCATCTTCTGTGGAATGATCACATATTTGAAGTCGCCAAAAATGCCGCAAATTGCTTAGGTTTCCTAAATCGAATCAAGAAATATTTTCCCCTTCTGATCTGGCTATAATCTACAAGGCATTCATTCGCCCGAAGCTAGAGTACAATTCTCATATCTGGGCAGGTGCTACTGTCACTCACTTGCGCCTCCTGGATAGGATTAAAAAAAAATTTAAATTGATTGGCACTTGAACCAAACTCCATCGGTTGTTGTGATTCGAATTTTCTTTGTGGCTGCACATGGTGTTGGGGATATCGCGTAGCATTTGGCACAAAATGTTGAGTATCTCTTCTTATCACTGGTTTACTGTTTACCTCTAATTTCTGGTATTTATTGTCGTGATATATTGTGCTTGCAATTGCATAGGCTTCACTTAAGTTCTTTGGATTATGTTGGTATAATGTATTTTTTGTGAATCCATTATTTATTCCCATGATAAATGTCCTTACTGACTTCGTCTTCATTTCTCTAATTAATGCATTTGCTGCTTCTTCATTTTTATGAGTCATATCTATTTTTGAGATGACTAAATTTAATGATTGTGTAATTTTGTCATGATATTCTAACAATGACAAATTACGTTGTTCAATTGCACACATTTCTGCTTCCAAAACATATAGTGGTCGTTGATCCGCATATGTGAAGTCTAAACGGTCTATGATTGCATAGAAATTATTCTTAGTATAACTGTTTATTAATATATGGGAAGCTGGATCTGTGATTTTCGTTCGAAATATTCCCAACGCTTCAAAGTAGTTATTGTGAGAAGTGTGGGCTTTAATGCTGTCCACGGCGCTCCATACTTGTTTTCTCCAACTTCTGTATTCATCCATGTCTCCTTTGAATTGGGGGAGACTTTGAAATAACGTCATGTTGATGTCAGTGGGAGATGCGTAATTTGGTACTATGTCCTTGGACTCTGTCACATTGTTCCCTAAATTGGCATGTGATTCTAGCTTTATAAGCCTTTCACCTGCTTCTTTACGTATTTTGTCTATGATTAATTGCATTCCCTCCATTTGGGAAACAAGCTGGTTGATTTTGTCATCGGCCGACATTTTGGTGGATCAAATTTACACTTCACTTTTTTTTATTAAATTTAACTTTCTTACTTTTCCTTTTTTAGATCCTTATGGATATTTTGACTTTAAAGTTGTCTTCTTTTTTGTTTGGCTGGGTCAAATCGAAGTGTCGACAGTTTTCCTAATTGGATGTAAAAGCCCGTTAACTTATACTCGTGCCGACGTGAAAAGGTTTAATCGCGACTAAACCTTACACTGAATTTTTAAAAAAATTACCGCAGCTATGTAGGAGATATCTGTTTTCGATTTACAATTAATTTTTAACGTTTAATTGTTATCCCGGTTGAGCCCCCAGTTAATCTGTAATAGCCAGGGCGAAGCAAAAAAATATTTTTTGTGGAGCGAAAAACTCTTTATTAATATTCTATAGCTATACAGTTGGTCTTAGCACTAAACTAAACTAACACTTTAAATCTGGTACTGAAAATAGGATTTTATATTTTCGATCTAAGTGATCGTGTTGTTACACTGATAATTTAATCTGTCGTACTGAGAACATTCTGGTTGTGTCTGCAAGTTATATTTATATGTGGAGAGGGATGATGCTGGCAGGGATGATCATCTTGTTATCTACCAGGATGTTGGCTTGGCTTGGTATATATATTTAGCTTCTATGGTGGGTGGTCAAGATGCTGGCTTGGCTTGGTATTTGTAGAATGCTGGCTTGGCTTGTTTTTATAAGATGCTGGCTTGGTTGGTTTCTAAAAAAAGAATCTTTAAATTGTGTTATTGTAAGTGTTTTCCTTAATATATAATGAAGGGTATTACCTCACCACTCCTAGTAATAAGATTGTGATGCGTTTTGATAAAACGGTATGGACGAAACATGGCCTTAAATTATTGTGTGTTCAGTGCATAAATTGTGTGTGTGAAATTATAAATAACAACAAATCGGCAAAAAAAACGCACTCCGTCATAATCGCGAACAAAAAAAAATAGCCCCAACTAACCCAAAATCACAAGTGCATTGCTGATCCACCAACAAATTTACCATCTGGGCGCGAAAACAAAATTCAGTGCATTGAATTAGCATCGAGTGGTCCCTTCTTCTTCCCTTCCCCTTCTTCTATACAGCCTATCTTGGCTTCACTTGACACATTCAAATGTGTATACACGCATTGGAGGTATCAACTGAAACCATAATAGTAGACGAATGTATAAATACTTGCATATAGGGTTCCAGGGGCGGATTGGGAACATATTGATATGAAGGCATAATTACTCATGTTAATGTGTTTTTTATGAAGTTTTCTATGTATGTGATTATTATAGATTAATTGTTCGTTATTGGTTTTCACTATATGTTTGTTTCTTTTGGTGGCGGATAATTTTAGGGTCGATTACACCAACATACGGGGGCTTAGAAAGAATTTCTATGCCGCGTATTTCCATACTGCTAAATACATGCCAGCTGTTTTGGCATTAAGTGAAACCCGAATAGGTGATAATTCTGATCCGTTAGAATTCAACCTACACGGGTACAGCTTAGTGCCATTATTCTTTTCCTATCACGGATTAGCCGTATACGTTAGAAATGACGTTGCTTACCAGCTTCTACCACAATATGGTCAGTGTTCAAACACAGACTTCAATTTCATGTGGTTTAAATTCACCGTACAAAAGCACGTCATCCATACATGTTTTATTTATAGAAGCCCAAATCTGGACAGTAAGTTGACTTTTATCGAATTCGATGGACTGTCTGCCCCCATCCAAAGAATTGCTTTCCTTTATCCTCGCACTTAAATCGTTGTTACGGGCGACTTCAATGCCTACAATTCTTCGTGGCTTCGCTATTCTGGTCAGACAACACCTGAAGGTAGGTATGCTGAGTTCTTCGCTGAGTCAAACAACTTGACTCAGCTTGTCAAATTTACCATCTGGGGGCGAAAACAAAATTCAGTAAATTGAATTAGCATCGAGTGGTCCCTTCTTCTTCCCTTCCCCTTCTTCTACACAGCCTATCTTCGCTTCAGTTGACACATTCAAATGTGTATACACGCATTGGAGTATCAACTGAAACCATAATAGTAGACGAATGTATGAATAGTTGCATATAGGGTTCCAGGGGCGGATTGGGAACATATTGATACGAAGGCATAATTACTCATGCTAATGTGTTTTTTATGAAGTTTTCTATGCATGTGATTATTATAGACTAGCCTTTACCCGCGGCTTCGCTCGCGTTTCAGCTGATCAAGAAGTAGACTGTATCGTAATCTAGCTTCTTCTTCTATAGCTTTATAATTTAATACCTACCTATATAAAAAGTAGCCAATATGCTATTCCAGACTATAATCTATCCCTGTGCTAAATTTCATTCAGATGAGTTCCGCCATTCTGGTGTTAATTTCAAAAATTAAAATAAATCAATCCTACGGGAACCATACATTTTACAGGGATAGAAAGTAGCCAATATGCTATTCCAGACTATAATCTATCTCTGTGCTAAATTTCATTCAGATCCGTTCAGCCATTCTAGTGTGATTTCAAAAATTAAAACAAATCTATCCCACGGGAACCATACATTTTACAGGGATAGAAAGTAGCCAATATGCTATTCCAGACTATAATCTATCTCTGTGCTAAATTTCATTCAGATGAGTTTAGCCATTTTCGTGTTATTTCAAAAACTAAAACAAATTTATCCCACGGGAACCATACATTTTAACGGGATAAAAAGTAGCCAATATGCTATTCTAGACTATAATCTATCTCTGTGCTAAATTTCATTCAGATCCGTTCAGCCATTCTGGTGTGATTTCAAAAATTAAAACAAATCTATCCCACGGGAAGCATACATTTTACCGGGATAAAAAGTAGCCAATATGCTATTCCAGACTATTTTCTATCTCTGTGCTAAATTTCATTTAGATGAGTTCAGCCATTCTGGTGTTATTTCAAAAATTAAAATAAATCTATCCCACGGGAACCATACATTTTACAGGGATAGAAAGTAGCCAATATGCTATTCCAGACTATAATCTATCTCTGTGCTTAATTTCATTCAGATGAGTTCAGCCATTCTGGTGTATTTTCAAAAACTAAAACAAATCTATCCCACGGGAACCATACATTTTACCGGGATAAAAAGTAGCCAATTTGCTATTCCAGACTATAATCTATCTCTGTGCTAAATTTCATTCAGATCCGTTCATCTATTCTGGTGTAATTTCAAAAATTAAAACAAATCTATCCCACGGGAACCATACATTTTACCGGGATAAAAAATAGCCTATCTGCTATTCCAGACTATAAGCTATCTCTGTGCCAAATTGTATACAGATCCGTTCAGCCGTTCTGGCGTGAGTTAGCAACAAACATCCAAACATCCAAACATCCAAACATCGTAACTTTCACATTTATAATATTAGTAAGATTAATTGTTCGTTATTTGTTTTCACTATATGTTTGTTTCTCTTAGTGGTGGATAATTTTAGGGTCGATTACACCAACATACGGGGGCTTAGAAAGAATTTTTATGCCGCGTATGTCCATAATTACATGCCAGCTGTTTTGGCATTAAGTGAAACCCAAATAGGTGATAATTCTGATCCGTTAGAATTTAGCCTACACGGGTACAGCTTAGTCCCATTATTCTTTTCCTATCACGGATTAGCCGTATACGTTAGAAATGACGTTGCTTACCAGCTTCTACCACAATATGGTCAGTGTTCAAACACAGACTTCAATTTAATGTGGTTTAAATTCACCGTACAAAAGGACAGTAAGTTGACTTTTATCGAATTCGATGGACTGTCTGCCTCCATCCAAAGAATGGCTTCCCTTTATCCTCGCACTGAAATCGTTGTTACGGGCGATTTCAATGCCTACAATTCTTCGTAGCTTCGCTATTCTGATCAGCCAACACCCGAAGGTAGGTATGCTGAGTTCTTCGCTGAGTCAAACAACTTGGCTCAGCTTGTCGACGCACCAACACGAATCCCTGACATTGCAGGTCATTCCGCATACACCATAAACTTGTTTCTTACCTCTCATCCTGATAAATACACGATAAATGTATTATCGCCCCTAGGCACGTCGGATCATTGTACCATATCAGCAATTTTTTCGTGTTCCAACAGTACAGTTAAAGAAAACATCCCTTAGAGAACCGTATGGCGATACGAGAAGGCCAACTGGGACGGTCTCAATATTCTCTGCGGGATGAGACATTTTGTTCCGAATAGAAAAAAAAGTATCAAACCAAAAGAGAATTCTTGGTTCGAGCTTCCGATGTTATAAGGCCAGTCCTTCTGAGGAAAACCGAAAAAAGTTCAAACAAGCTAGAAAGACCTGTAATGCTCACATTCAAAGAACCAAATTTTTGCGTGAACAAAAAATAAAGCAAAAAATACTACATGTCCCAACGGTAGTAAAAATTTTTGGTCATTCGTAAAAAATTTACGTAACTCTACCACGTCTTCGGTTCCGACGCTCGTCTATAATAACACTCCTGTGATAAGCTCCCAAGCGAAAGCAGATTTAATTGCAGCAAAGTTTGCTGCTAATTCAACGCTACCCCAGTGTGATATGACTCCTCTTGTACTTGAGAATGTTAATGGTTTTATGGGACAAATCTTCTTTAGCACTCGTACAGTTGCAAGAGTACTAAAAGATCTCAACATACACAAATTCACTGGCCCGGATAGTATTTCTCCCATAGCTCTGAAGAGGTGTGCTTCCACGCTGGCAAAACCACTGCGTAAGCTTTTCCATCTATCCTATTCTACAGGTCTCTTTCCGAGTGGATGGAAAACAGCATTTGTCCAGCCCATCCCAAAAAAAAGCGTATTTTCATCCACTTCAAATTACCGACCAATTGCACTGACTTCCCTTCTTTCCAAGGTCATGGAAACTCTGATAAACTTTCAGATCAAGAAATATCTTGAGAAACGGAAACTTCTTAACGACCGGCAATACGGTTTTCGTAGCAATAGGTCCACTGGTGATATGATGGTATATCTCACCGAACAGTGGAACAAATCTTTACATCGTTTTGGAGAAAGTAAGATTATTGCACTTGATATTTCTAAGGCATTTGATAGAGTTTGGCATGAAGCTCTTTTATCGAAAATGCGTGCATTTGTCATCGATGAACCCCTCCTTTGATGGATTAGAAATTACCTTTCGGACCGTTTAATTTGCATTGTTTTGGACGGTTTTCAGTCTGCTACCAAGGCTCCGTTCTGTATCCGGCACTCTTTCTTATCTTTATAAATGATCTCGTGTCTTATACTTCTAACCCACTAAATTGTTTTGCTGACGGCAGCACCCTCAGCTTTTCATAGTCCTTTCCAGATTCACATCCATGTATTTCGGATGTGGAACTGCAACGGTATCATATGATAAGCTCATTTAAATCCGATCTTGACAGCATTGTCCAATGGGGAACTATCAACCGCGTGGAATTTAATTCTTCAAAAACTCAATGCTGTCTTCTGTCGTTAAAGCATAACCTACCCCCTATGTCACTGTCCATTTATGGCACTTGCATCGAGGAAACCGATCAGTTTTGCGTTCTAGGTATGTGCATCACAAATCATCTTCTGTGGAACGATCACATATTTGAAGTCGCCAAAAATGCCGCAAATTGCTTAGGTTTCCTAAATCGAATCAAGAAATATTTTTCCCCTTCTGATCGGGCTATAATCTACAACGCATTCATTCGCCCGAAGCTAGAGTACAATTCTCATATCTGGGCAGGTGCTACTGTCACTCACTTGCGCCTCCTGGATAGGATTAAAAAAAAATTAAAATTGATTGGCACTTGAACCAAACTCCATCGGTTGTTGTGATTCGAATTTTCTTTGTGGCTGCACATGGTGTTGGGGATATCGCGTAGCATTTGGCACAAAATGTTGAGTATCTCTTCTTATCACTGGTTTACTGTTTACCTCTAATTTCTGGTATTTATTGTCGTGATATATTGTGCTTGCAATTGCATAGGCTTCACTTAAGTTCTTTGGATTATGTTGGGATAATGTATTTTTTGTGAATCCATTATTTATTCCCATGATAAATGTCCTTACTGACTTCGTCTTCATTTCTCTAATTAATGCATTTGCTGCTTCTTCATTTTTATGAGTCATATCTATTTTTGAGATGACTAAATTTAATGATTGTGTAATTTTGTCATGATATTCTAACAATGACAAATTACGTTGTTCAATTGCACACATTTCTGCTTCCAAAACATATAGTGGTCGTTGATCCGCATATGTGAAGTCTAAACGGTCTATGATTGCATAGAAATTATTCTTAGTATAACTGTTTATTAATATATGGGAAGCTGGACCTGTGATTTTCGTTCGAAATATTCCCAACGCTTCAAAGTAGTTATTGTGAGAAGTGTGGGCTTTAATGCTGTCCATGGCGTTCCATACTTGTTTCCTCCAACTTCTGTATTCATCCATGTCTCCTTTGAATTTCGGGAGACTTTGAAATAACGTCATGTTGATGTCAGTGGGAGATGTGTAATTTGGTCCTATGTCTTTGTACTCTGTCACATTGTTCCCTAAATTGGCATGTGATTCTAGCTTTATAAGCCTTTCACCTGCTTCTTTACGTATTTTGTCTATGATTAATTGCATTCCCTCCATTAGGGAAACAAGCTGGTTGATTTTGTCATCGGCCGACATTTTAGTGGATCAAATTTACACTTCACTTTTTTTATTAAATTTAACTTTCTTACTTTTCCTTTTTTAGATCCTTATGGATATTTTGACTTTAAAGTTGACTTCTTTTTTGTTTGGCTGGGTCAAATCGAAGTGTCGACAGTTTTCCTAATTGGATGTAAAAGCCCGTTAACTTATACTCGTGCCGACGTGAAAAGGTTTAATCGCGACTAAACTTTACACTGAATTTAAAAAAAAATTACCGCAGCTATGTAGGAGATATCTGTTTTCGATGTACAATTAATTTTTAACGTTTAATTGTTATCCCGGTTGAGCCCCCAGTTAATCTGTAATAGCCAGGGCAAAGCAAAAAAATATTTTTTGTGGAGCGAAAAACTCTTTATTAATATTCTATAGCTATACAGTTGGTCTTAGCACTAAACTTAACTAACACTTTAAATCTGGTACTGAAAATAGGATTTTATATTTTCGATCTAAGTGATCGTGTTGTTACACTGATAATTTAATCTATCGTACTGAGAACATTCTGGTTGTGTCTGCAAGTTATATTTATATGTGGAGAGGGATGATGCTGGCAGGGATGATCATCTTGTTATCTACCAGGATGTTGGCTTGGCTTGGTATATATATTTAGCTTCTATGGTGGGTGGTCAAGATGCTGGCTTGGCTTGGTATTTGTAGAATGCTGGCTTGGCTTGTTTTTATAAGATGCTGGCTTGGTTGGTTTCTAAAAAAAGAATCTTTAAATTGTGTTATTGTAAGTGTTTTCCTTAATATATAATGAAGGGTATTACCTCGCCACTCCTAATAATAAGATTGTGATGCGTTTTGATAAAACGGTATGGACAAAACATGGCCTTAAATTATTGTGTGTTCAGTGCATAAATTGTGTGTGTGAAAATATAAATAACAACAAATCGGCCAAAAAACGCACTCCGTCATAATCGCGAACAAAAAATAAATAGCCCCAACTAACCCAAAATCACAAGTGCATTGCTGATCCACCAACAAATTTACCATCTGGGCGCGAAAACAAAATTCAGTGCATTGAATTAGCATCGAGTGGTCCCTTCTTCTTCCCTTCCCCTTCTTCTTTACAGCCTATCTTGGCTTCAGTTGACACATTCAAATGTGTATACACGCATTGGAAGTATCAACTGAAACCATAATAGTAGACGAATGTATAAATAGTTGCATATATGGTTCCAGGGGCGGATTGGGAACATATTGATATGAAGGCATAATTATTCATGTTAATGTGTTTTTTATGAAGTTTTCTATGTATGTGATCATTATAGATTAATTGTTCGTTATTGATTTTCACTATATGTTTGTTTCTCTTGGTGGCGGATAATTTTAGGGTCGATTTCACCAACATACGGGGGCTTAGAAAGAATTTCTATGCCGCGTATTTCCATACTGCTAAATACATGCCAGCTGTTTTGGCATTAAGTGAAACCCGAATAGGTGATTATTCTGATCCGTTAGAATTTAACCTACACGGGTACAGCTTAGTGCCATTATTCTTTTCCTATCACGGATTAGCCGTATACGTTAGAAATGACGTTGCTTACCAGCTTCTACCACTGTCTGTGTTCAAACACAGACTTCAATTTCATGTGGTTTAAATTCACCGTACAAAATCACGTCATCCATACATGTTTTATTTATAGAAGCCCAAATCTGGACAGTAAGTTGACTTTTATCGAATTCGATGGACTGTCTGCCTCCATCCAAAGAATGGCTGCCCTTTATCCTCGCACTGAAATCGTTGTTACGGGCGATTTCAATGCCTACAATTCTTCGTAGCTTCGCTATTCTGATCAGACAACACCCGAAGGTAGGTATGCTGAGTTCTTCGCTGAGTCAAACAACTTGACTCAGCTTGTCGACGCACCAACACGAATCCCTGACATTGCAGGTCATTCCGCATACACCCTAAACTTGTTTCTTACCTCTCATCCTGATAAATACACGATAAATGTATTATCGCCCCTAGGCACGTCGGATCATTGTACCATATCAGCAATTTTCTCGTGTTCCAACAGTACAGTTAAAGAAAACATCCCTTAGAGAACCGTATGGCGATACGAGAAGGCCAACTGGGACGGTCTCAATATTCTCTGCGGGATGAGACATTTTGTTCCGAATAGAACAAAAAGTATCAAACCAAAAGAGAATTCTTGGTTCGAGCTTCCGATGTTATAAGGCCAGTCCTTCTGAGGAAAACCGAAAAAAGTTCAAACAAGCTAGAAAGACCTGTAATGCTCACATTCAAAGAACCAAATTTTTGCGTGAACAAAAAATAAAGGAAAAAATACTACATGTCCCAACGGTAGTAAAAATTTTTGGTCATTCGTAAAAAATTTACGTAACTCTACCACGTCTTCGGTTCCGACGCTCGTCTATAATAACACTCCTGTGATAAGCTCCCAAGCGAAAGCAGATTTAATTGCAGAAAAGTTTGCTGCTAATTCAACGCTACCCCAGTGTGATATGACTCCTCTTGTACTTGAGAATGTTAATGGTTTTATGGGACAAATCTTCTTTAGCACTCGTACAGTTGCAAGAGTACTAAAAGATCTCAACATACACAAATTCACTGGCCCGGATAGTATTTCTCCCATAGCTCTGAAGAGGTGTGCTTCCACGCTGGCAAAACCACTGCGTAAGCTTTTCCATCTATCCTATTCTACAGGTCTCTTTCCGAGTGGATGGAAAACAGCATTTGTCCAGCCCATCCCAAAAAAAGGCGTATTTTCATCCACTTCAAATTACCGACCAATTGCACTGACTTCCCTTCTTTCCAAGGTCATGGAAACTCTGATAAACTTTCAGATCAAGAAATATCTTGAGAAACGGAAACTTCTTAACGACCGGCAATACGGTTTTCGTAGCAATAGGTCCACTGGTGATATGATGGTATATCTCACCGAACAGTGGAACAAATCTTTACATCGTTTTGGAGAAAGTAAGATTATTGCACTTGATATTTCTAAGGCATTTGATAGAGTTTGGCATGAAGCTCTTTTATCGAAAATGCGTGCATTTGTCATCGATGAACCCCTCCTTTGATGGATTAGAAATTACCTTTCGGACCGTTTAATTTGCATTGTTTTGGACGGTTTTCAGTCTGCTACCAAGGCTCCGTTCTGTCTCCGGCACTCTTTCTTATCTTTATAAATGATCTCTTGTCTTATACTTCTAACCCACTAAATTGTTTTGCTGACGGCAGCACCCTCAGCTTTTCATAGTCCTTTCCAGATTCACATCCATGTATTTCGGATGTGGAACTGCAACGGTATCATATGATAAGCTCATTAAAATCCGATCTTGACAGCATTGTCCAATGGGGAACTATCAACCGCGTGGAATTTAATTCTTCAAACCTCAATGCTGTCTTCTGTCGTTAAAGCATAACCTACCCCCTATGTCACTGTCCATTTGTGGCACTTGCATCGAGGAAACCGATCAGCTTTGCGTTCTAGGTATGTGCATCACAAATCATCTTCTGTGGAACGATCACATATTTGAAGTCGCCAAAAATGCCGCAAATTGCTTAGGTTTCCTAAATCGAATCAAGAAATATTTTTCCCCTTCTGATCTGGCTATAATCTACAAGGCATTCATTCGCCCGAAGCTAGAGTACAATTCTCATATCTGGGCAGGTGCTACTGTCACTCACTTGCGCCTCCTGGATAGGATTAAAAAAAAATCAAAATTGATAGATGAAAAAACCATTACCGCAACATTTGTTTCACTCAACATCGCCGTAATGTTTCTTGCCTCACCTTGTTTTATCGCTACTTCTATAAATAGTGCTCCAGTGAAATAGCCAGTTGCGTTCCTCTCTTGAAACAATTTCTCCGTAACACCCGCACCGCAAGGAATGCTCATCAATTTACCCTCTAGCCTAACTTCGGACGTACTTTTAAGTATAGAGACTCTTTTTTTTAGCCCACTACAAGAATGTGGAATGCTTTACCCGGCTCGATTTTTCCCTCCCATTGCGATATACAGACATTCAAAACCAATGTGCACCGGCGCGGCACCTCCTTTTTTCTCCTATCCACATTTCCTGAACGCTCGAACTGTGTTGACTCATATTAACGGTATTAATAACCCGTTGTGTGCGGGCTCAATTAAAAAAAAAAAAAAAAAATTATTGTTTGTTTTAAGTTATATTTAAGCACTAGTAAAATATTGCATACATCTTTATGTTTTGGGGTTGCAAGAACCCCAGCAATAGAGCACTGATGGGCAGCAACACAATACTTCCGTATGTACCTGCAAATTAAGCGGAGACTGAACTTCTTTCATTCCATTTGAATTCTTTGTTGTTTTAACTTTCTAACATGGCCATTGCCATCTTGGTTCTATTGGAAGGATAATCTTGCTAGCGCAGGTACATTACACCGAAAGACATATGTAATTGCTTAATCTAAAATCTATTTCATATTTGTCACTTTAAATGTATCTAAAGTTTTCAAATGAACTCTGTCTTTTATAAATATTATACGGAGGTATTCTATACTGGAGATTGTACATAAATGTATGCTCATGAGCACGAGCCTAAAATTATAGGCTATTCTGTTCGTATGTCTGAACTAGGCTGACACAATTGTCTGAAATACGGATGGTAATAATTTTTCGGTAAACATCAATAGAGTGTGGAGCAGAAAATTCAACCCCGAACTGTACGCGTTAAACAGTAAAGACATTCACCTGACCAAAAGGCTAAAATATAGCGGGTAAGATAACTGTGGCATGAGGAGCGTATGGATGAACTCGCACCAAGTTGAAAAGTCATCTAAGGTGGTGCTACCATAAAGTGTGGACGACCTCAACCACCTTGGTGTGGGTAGAGCCGGAAACTTACTTACTTACTTACTTAAAGTGGCGCAGACAGTTCATTGTGGACCACCCAGCTAGGCCGGTTCCTAGCCAGTGGCACACCAAGTTGGTTGAGGTCGTTCTCCACTTGATCACGCCACCTTAGATGGGGTCTTCCAGAACTGCGTCGGCCCTCCGGGTTGGAATTGAAGACTCGTCGGGCAGGAGCGTTTTCGTCCATATGCTCCACATGGCCCAGCCATCTAAGCCGCTGTAATTTCAGCTTCTTAACCAAGTCAGTGTCGCTGTATAGCCCGTACAGTTCGCCATTGAATCTTCTCCTCCAAACTCCATTGATACATTACGAGTACATACAGAACCGAATATCACCCGATATCGCGGAGTATAGACGCAAATTTGTGACGTCCGAGATCAGATTTCTTTTGCACTGTATTTATCTAAAATTGTTTTGCTAAGTACGTGATTTTGATTGGTTTGAGTAATTTTACATTGAGAAAAAACTATATTTCGAATAAAAACTAAATATCTATAAAGAATTAAGTGATTTATATCTATTAATTTATAAATCAAATCAAATCTCTCCACTTCAAATACACAATGTGTTCCCGAGGCAGAAAACCACAAACACAGACACCTGTTACTGTTTCTTCAAATACACCGACGAAGGGCTCTGTTAATACCTTGCATCATAATGTAAAAACATAGAATTAAAAATAGTATTGAATTCAACTAAAAGTAAACACTTAAAATTATTGCTGAATTACACTCATTTAAACTTAACGAAAATAAGATATCTGCCTTTGACATAGTTAAGGCTAAGTTAAGTGGGCTGTAGGTCAATAAAAGATGTTATTTGTTTAATCTCGACGTTTCGAACATGTATATGCTCTTCATCAGGCTTTTATTTTCAAAAATCAAAACATAAAAATAGAAAAGAACAACATATAAGTACCTCACATAAAGTGACAAGTCAATTAAACTTACAAAATATTTTTATAACGATTTTTTAACGTTTTACAGCAATATCACATTTCGTATCAGAGTAAACATACAAATTAAACTGAAATTTAGAATTGCAATTAAAATTAAAGTTAAACTATCAAGTATAGGCTATTTTAATAAATTACTTTCTATATGTAGACATAATGTACACAAATACATCTGTATATCCAAATCCACACACGACGCGTCAACCGTCAACGCTTACAAACCAAACTTATTTAATCCAGTATTGTTTTTTGGCCTCTGAATCAGCTGGCTGTATGCATTGCTTAAATTATCACAGTCTGAACGGCGATTCACAGCATTATCGGTATTTATTATATGCAACATCTCAAGTAGAAATCTCTTTCCTTGGTGTTTCTCTGTTTCCAGGATTTTGACTCTTTTCAAATCTGGTGCATGCTTCTCTTTCAAACAGTGAAGTGCGAGTGCTGTTTTTTGTTCCCCCCCCGCAGTTAATGTCTGATCTATGGCCAGAGAGACGTTTTTTCAATTTCTGCTTTGATGTGCCAATATACACAGAGGGGCAAGTCGTGCCATTACCTCCTAGGCAATTGATTTTGTATACCACATTTGATCTTTCCATGTTGTCTATTTTACCTTTTGTATTAGTAAAGAGATGGGTTCTAATGGGATTTGCTGGTCTGAAAGCAGCCCACTTAACTTAGCCTTAACTCAGTTTAAATAAAACAGGTCACAAAAACAAAAACAATTGTTGCCTTTGACATATGTAGGAGAATCATAGTTTGGCACTCGTTGAATACTGATTGTACTGTAAAGAACTTTTTAGTAGCAAGTTTGTTTTCTAATAAAGAATATTGTAATTTTTCGATAAAGTTGATCAAGTTATTTTATTTCAATTTTTAAATTAAAGGTGTGAAAACTATCACATTAAACATTGGTGCCGAAACCCGGGAATATATTATATTCCCACCCTAAAATTAATATTTTATTAGCCTAAATCATAGTAAAATTTATGGTTTAACCATTCAAAGTAATAAAATATTACATGAAATTGATTCTGGCGAACATTAGGACGAACGACAATTTGCCCTACAAAGCTCTCATAGGAAAACGATCTCGGTAAATCTCTTAAAGTGCTTAATTTATTAAATCATAATTGCAGTATACTCCATCGAACATTCGCTGAGTCATCGATCTTCATGTTAAGAAAAGCTTTTTTCGCCATCGTTTTCGTTGATGCAATGACTTCCAAAATTTAAAAAGGTCAGCAACGCATATAAAAAGCTCACACAGACTTAGGTCAGTCACTCAACAATACATTAACTGGATTCAACATAAGCGGATAAAGCTTCGATCGAGTGTTTGCAGTGTGGAACCTAATAATTAGTTTTCATCGTACATCAGTCGTGATCACATCAAGCGGACTAAGCATTTATTGGATGTTGCAGGAATGTATCGAAGATCGATCTAAAAACCACGTAAGCTTTATTTCTAAACCTTTGTTGCTGATTAGTATTGGTTTGCAGCTCTATTCGTTGTTGTTTATTAAACTTGTTGCAGAACAATTCTATAAGAACTTGCTGCTGAAACAAAACTGTGGGGAATAAAATAATAATACGTAATATTTAAGATTTATCGATATATTGTTGCTGGACGTTTTGATAGCCAACATTTATGTTGATTAGAAAGGTAAACAAGTAGACAGAATATTTATTGTTGTTAGTAAATTACCTTGCAAAGTTATAACATATTTGCAAAAAATAAATTCCGTTGTTGCAATCCTTAGTAAGTTTGAGAAGACTTATTGGATATGTATAGTTTCTGTTTATCAGAAATTCTTTGTGGTTGAGAGTAGACTGTATCTAAGTTATCTTTGGATTCACTTATTCATACATTTGCTGTTTTTTGGAGTTGCTGTTGCTGGTGAAGTTGAAGAGGAATTTTAATAAATTTGCGGTTACACATCATTCGTTGAGGTTGTCAGAATATTTCGTTGTTGTTCCTGATTCCTGTAAGCGTGTGCAGATTTGTTGATCGTAGGAATTTCTTGAATTACGAAAGCTTTCTTGCTTTAAATAGTAACTAGCAATGACTGACGGGCAAAAAGGTAAAGATGAATCGTCGCAAGGTGAAAGTAGTGCAGATAAGACATTATCCGACTTAAAAAGTTTGAGGTCGGCAACGAAGGGAAATTTGAGTCGAACGAAGAACATCATTGTGCAGAAGGGAAGTAAGCTGTCAGAACCTGAGCTAGAATGTCGACTAGGTATTCTTGAATCATACTTTAAGCAGATTTTAAATGTTCAAACATCGATTGAAAGATTTAATACGAGTAATCCTGATGAAGCGAAAGCTAATGAGGTTTTTTGTGAGGAAGTAGAAGAGATATATGTTTGCGCAAAATCACATATTATAACCTATTTAGCGGATTTAAAAGGTAATACAACCTTCGCTGAACATTTAAATGCAACGTATTTTCCTGAACCACCTCGCCCTCGATCGATGTTAGAACCTATTAAATTGCCTACGTTTTCTGGCAAATTTTCTGACTATCCTAATTTCATCGGCTTATTCACAAATCTCGTTCATAAGGATGAAACTCTTGATAGCTTGCAAAAATTTAACTATTTGCTAAGATGTCTCTCCGGATCAGCTTTGGATGCTGTAAGAGATTTTAACGTAGTGAGTACAAATTATCAGAAAGCCCTTGACGGATTGAAAACCCGCTTTGACAATAAAACTCTTATATTCCAAGAGCATATAAAGAGTTTACTGGAGTTTCCAAAGATTTCGAAAGTGTCTGCCTCTTCTCTACGACATTTGGAAAATAGTTTTAATACGCACTTAACTGCAATGCTTTCAATAGGAAATCACAAAGATATCGCTACGTCTATATTGATTTCGTTAGCTATGGATCGAGTTGATGAGGAAACTCAAGCTAAATGGCAGGATGAAGTAGATTATACTAAGCTCCCAACTTGGGAGGAATTTAGTAAGGTTTCGGACCGTCGTTGTTAAAGCTTAGAAGCCAAGGAGTCTAGGGCACAAGCTTCGAATGTTCCTGATAATAATAATAGCAAATCGGATCATCCAAGTGGTAGAAAGAAACAATTTATAAAGTTTAAGGGTGCATCTTTAGTAGCGGAGCGCATTAAATGCGAATATTGTCAGTCTCTGGAACACTTGGTAGATTCTTGTCCAGATTTTCTTAGCTTACCAGTGGGAAGGAGGTTCCTGGAAGTAAAAAGACGAATTCTTTGTGTAAATTGTTTGGACAAGGGACATTCTGTTCGCCATTGTACTAAACCAAAGTGCACTATCTGTTCATTACCTCATCATAAGCTGCTTCACAGATTTACAGTCAACAATGCTAGTGATACTGTAGCTCAGGGAACATCCCACCCAGCTTCCTTAATAGGCAGGTCAGCCAGTCCAACTATACTTGCCACAGCTGTTGTTCTAATAGAAGATTTATATGGTGGATATCAACCTGTACGCGCTTTATTAGACTCGGCTTCGCAACTCAACTTCATAACTGAAAGTATGTCTCAAAGACTTCGACTTTCAAAGTCAAGGTCTGATATCCAGATAATTGGAATAAAAAATGAAGTCACAAATGTTCGGCATACTGCCAAAACTATTTGTAAATCAAGGAGTTCCGAGTTCACAACTGAACTAGAGCTACTTATAATCAAAAACATAACCCATCTTCAGCCCAGCCAATCTTTCAAGAAAGATAGTTGGAAAATACAAAAAAATATTGTCTTAGCAGATCCTCATTTCAATGAAGCAGCGAAAGTAGATTTGTTGATAGGCGCTAATCATTTCTCGAGTTGCTAGCAATCGGACAGATCAAGTTGGAAGAGAAGCTCACTCTTCAAAAGACTCTTTTTGGATGGGTCGTTTCAGGCTCACCTAATGTATCAGATGTTTCAACAAGCACAGTTTGTTTGTTAGGAAGTGAACAAGAGCCAAAGGGTGACCGTCTTCATGAATTTGTGAAAAAGTTTTGGGAAATTGAAAACTACCCCATAACGGCAGAATTTCTCAAGCCTGAGGAGAAAAAATGTGAAGAACATTACATTAATACAACTCGAACAAGTGCTGAAGGTAGATTTGTCGTACGTTTTCCATTCAAAGAAGACCCATCAGCGTTAGGAGAATCTTTTGAAATCGTAAAAAATAGATTTATGTCATTAGAAAGAAGACTTGAGAGGAATCCCATTATTAGAGCTCAATATGTGAATTTTATGAAGGAATACGAGAATCTTGGACATATGTCAGAGGTTAATTTCGATGAGGCTAAACAGATGAGATACTTTTGCCCCTATCAGTATGTGCTAAGACCAGATTCTACTACAAAACTGAGGGTCGTTTTCGATTGCAGTGCCAGAACTTCATTTGGGAAGTCTCTCAATGACATTTTAATGAAAGGTTCTATCATGCAAGATGATCTTTATTCAATTATTTTACGATTTCGATGCTACAAATTCGCATTGACAGCTGATATTTCGAAAATGTATCGTCAGATACTAATGGATCAAAAGGATCGTAAATATCAATGCATTCTCTGGAGGGAAAATCGGTCAGATGATTTAAAGGTTTACCAGTTAAACACGGTTACTTATGGAAGCACTTCCGCTCCTTATTTAGCGACTCGTTGTCTCAAAACTCTCTCAGAAGAAGGGGTATTGAATTTTCCATTGGAATCTAAAGTTTTGAACGAGGATTTTTATATGGACGATTTAATAAGTGGAGAAGATTCGCCAGAGGAAATATTTAGTATCTATGAGCTAGTTAGAACTCTTTTACTTAGCGCAGGGTTCGAACTTCGAAAATGGTGGACAAATGAAAAAACATTGTTGGAGGTGGTCCCAGAAAAGGACAGAGAGAAACCACTTAGAATCAATGATGCAGATATTATTAAGACTCTAGGAATCAAGTGGAATCCATCATTAGATGAGTTGCAGTACGTAGTTCCAGAATTCAAATCCAAAACACAAGTAACTAAGCGTACTATTCTCAGCGAGTTGTCTTCTTTATTTGACCCACTAGGTCTTATTAACCCCGTTGTTGTTAAGGGAAAAATTTTGTTGCAAAGCCTTTGGGTCAAAAAGACCGATTGGGACGAATCAGTTCAATCTAGGATTTTCACTGAGTGGCAAGTTTTTCAAGATCGTTTAAAGGAGATAGAGTCAATCAAAATTCCCCGATACGTTTTGTCATTGAACCCAAGAAACATACAACTCCATGGATTTTCAGATGCGTCTTTACGTGCTTATGGTTGTTGTGTATATTTGCGCACTATTGATGAAAATGGGCTTGTTTCTTGTAACTTAATAACAGCGAAGTCGAGGGTAGCTCCAATCAAAACTCAAAGCTTGCCGAGGTTGGAATTATGTGCAGCGGAAATGTTAGCTTCTGTAGTGTCAAAAATCCTTCCAAATTTTGTACACTTAGTTGAATCCATTCATCTCTGGACCGATTCAGAAATCGTCTTGTGTTGGTTGTCAGCATATCCTTCTAGTTGGGAAGTATTTATAGCCAATAGAGTATCGAAGATACAGACAATTTTACCACAGGCTGCTTGGAAGTATGTAAGCACAAAACAAAATCCGGCAGATATTGTATCTAGAGGGGCGTTTGCACTTGAATTAATGGAAAGCAGATGGTTTTCGGGTCCAGGATTCCTTGAATTACCAGAAGAGACGTGGCCTGAACAAAAAGATTTGTCCATGATAAAAAAAGATACTCCTGGAATGCGAAAATGCAATGTGGTTTTGTTGTCAAAAATTATAGATGAAACATTTGAAAAACACTTTTTGCGTTTTAAATCTATTGATAAAATATGTAAAATATTCGCTCGCATACTTCGTTGGATAATTGTAGTTCGCAAAAAGATGAAAGGAGCCGAATTTTTTAAAGCAGATGAAACTCGCTACAACACCCCTTTCAAAGCCGATGAGATAGATAATGCGTTGCAAAGAATTCTTTGGAATATTCAACAAACGAACTTTCAGGAGGAAATCTGTAAATTAAAGAAAGGACTTATGATTAGCCCAGCAAGTCCTGTCAAAAATCTTAATCCCTTCCTTGACGGTGACTCACTTAAACTCCTTCGAGTCTGTGGGCGTCTGCTGAATGCGGACATTCCTTATTCTGTTAAATGTCCTATCCTTCTTCCTAGATCTAATCCTTTTGTTAAAAACCTAATTGTATCTTTACATAATAAAAATTATCACGCAGGTCCACAAGCTCTCGTTGGAATCATGAGACAGAGGTTCTGGGTGATAGATGCCCGAAGACTTGCAAAGAAGGTCGTTGATAGCTGTTGGGAGTGTTTCAAGTACAAACCCAAAATGTTGAAACAAATTATGGGCAATCTACCTGCCGGCAGAGTCCAGCCTGCAAGAGCGTTTTTGAAGACTGGTGTCGATTTTTGTGGTCCGTTCCAAACGACTTACAAGCTGCGAGGGCAGAGAACTACAAAATCCTACGTAGCAGTCTTCGTCTGTTTTGTAGTGAAGGCTATACATTTAGAGGTCGTCTCGGACTTATATGCTGAAGGTTTCATTGCGGCACTTAAGCGATTTGTGGCAAGGAGGGGTTTGTGCCAAGATTTTTACTGCGATAACGGGACGAATTTTGTTGGAGCCCGTAACCAGCTAGAAGACTTCAGACGTAGTTTCCTGGACCAGCAAATAGAAAGAAAAATTGGTGAATGGTGCGCTACTGAACAAATCCAATTCCATCATATACCGCCCAGAACTCCTCATTTCGGTGGTCTATGGGAGGCGGCGGTAAAGTCAGTTAAAAATCATCTCCAGCGTACCATCGGTGAAGCCTTTCTTACATATGAAGAGTTGTCTACTGTTGTAGCAGACATAGGAGCCATATTAAATTCTCGACCATTGTATACGATGTCCAGTGACCCGAGTGATGAAGAAGTCCTTACAGCTGGGCATTTTTTGATTGGTGGTCCAATGAATGCCGTAACTGAACCAATGGTTACTGATTTCAAGATGTCTGCATTGAACAGATGGCGACGACTGTCGCTGATAAAACAACATTTTTGGAATCGGTGGTCAAAGGAGTACCTTGTTGAGTTACAAAAGCGAGTTAAATGGCAGTCTGAGTCCAAAAACGTTAAACTTAGTTCTAGTTGGGGATGACAATGCATCTCCACAAAATTGGCTATTGGGAAGAATTATACATTTAGTGAAATCCTCAGATGGTAAGGTTCGAGTCGCTGATGTCAAGACAAAAAGGGGCATTATCCGCAGATCAATCCATCGGATAGCACCAATACCAACAGATGATTGAAGATATCCCTAAGATACTTCAAGGCGGGCAAAATGTTAATACCTTGCATCATAATGTAAAAACATAGAATTAAAAATAGTATTGAATTCAACTAAAAGTAAACACTTAAAATTTTTGCTGAATTACACTCATTTAAACTTAACGAAAATAAGATATCTGCCTTTGACACATGTAGGAGAATCATAGTTTGGCACTCGTTGAATACTGATTGTACTGTAAAGAACTTTTTAGCAGCAAGTTTATTTTCTAATAAAGAATATTGTAATTTTTCGATAAACTTGATCAAGTTATTTTATTTCAATTTTTAAATTAAAGGTGTGAAAACTATCACATTAAACAGGCTCTTTTCCAACACCTAATACACAAAAAGAAAACAAATTCAGCAGAGATGACAAATCTTGTCTCACACTTACTACTCTCGAAGACCGGCCGACACGATCATCAACCGCAAAACGGACTAAATCTCTAAAATGCTCTTTGCCAAACTAGAACAAACAGAACAAATTTGGTCAGAGAAGCTTATCAAAGTAAATAACACGATAGCGGAAATTGTGCACCGAGTTGAATACATTGAAGCCAACTCAATCAATGCACTCACTCTTGACAACAAGTTGGTCTCGGTAAACAAAGCAATTGCAGATGTTGATCAGAGATCAAATCTCATCGTGAGTAATTCAACTGAAAGACGTCGTCACTGCAGCAACAGATCGATGCAACCGAAAAAAAAGAGATCGCTGCCGATGCTGTTTTGTTTGGAGCTTCTAGTATTCCAGAAGAAAATCTAACATTACTCTTTATGTGTTTAACCGCCAATTGCAAACCACCAACATTGAAAAATATTTTTCGCTCTCGATACACAAAAAGCCCAACTTCACCATCACCACCAATAATACTTAAATTTAACAATGTTAAGGAAAGGAACGCTCTTCTGAAGTGTATTTCTGTGTTCAGGAAACAACCACAAAGCCATAAACTCTCACTGCTGGACCTGGGTAGAGACTCAATGATGAGCAATGATGATACACTGTAAACAAATTTCTGAATTCCAAATTTTTTTCAATTATTTTTCCAAATATCTTTTCAAATGTTATTTTAGTGTTCCTACTATAACTAATTCAATTGTTATTTATCAACTTTTTCTTTTATTTGTAACGATGTTTAACCAAATAGTTTTCGATCTTCTATTGTTTGTTTTTCTTTTGTTTGTAACGATGTTTTGCCAAATATTTTCCGATTTTTTATTCTTTGTTTGCCAAGTAGTAAAGATACTTATTTCCACTTTTATCTCTTTTGCTCTCTTGGTACTGCTACGTTTGTAGCTTCCAAATTCGCGAGTTCAGCTAACAACACCATTGGGTTCACTGGCATTAATATGAATACGAACTTATATAATATGATTCAAATTTTCCGATAATGGATTAGAAATATGTCGTATAAACAGTCTAACCAACAAATTAGGGGAATTCAGATACTTGTTTGTGGAGTCCAAAATAGATATTTTTTCCGTTTCCGAAACTTGGTTTCAACCAAATATGAGTGATGATGTCTATAGTTTGCAGGGCTATAAGATTTTTCGAGCTAACAGAATGTCCAGAGTAGGCGGAGGTTGTTGTTTGTATGTGCGTGATAGGGTTAGCTGCAGTTTTGTTAACAAATCTGAAGACGGGTGCCCTTTGGAATACCTATTCATCAGTGTTAAATGTGGCTATGACAACGTTTTGGTTGGATCGGTTTACAGACCATACAACGACGTAAGCACTATACCGTTGGTTACTTCGCTTGAGTCAATTACTTGCTCTTATTCCCACACTTTACTGTGTGGTGACTTAAATTGTAATTTATTAGATAGGCATTCATCTGAAAATTTTCGAAATACTTTTGAGGCCCTCCATCTTGAATCCATAAACCTATCTTCACCCACTCACTTCACCGATTTATCTTGTTCCTTACTGGACTTATATTTGAGTAGTGGTGTCGAAAAGGTTTTGCTTTGCAATCAGCTTCAAGCACCCGGTTTTTCCAAACACGACTTTATCTTTACTGGCTTTCAGGTTGATCTACAAAGTTCTCAATATCGTGACTTTAAAAATATAAACGTGTCTGACCTGTTGCGGGACTTTAACAACATAGACTGGATTTCACTTTATCTTATGCGAAATGTAAACCAGCAGATTACTTTTTTAAAACATAACATAAATTCTTTATTTGATTTGCATGTTCCTGTGAAAACTTGTCTCGTGAAACATAAGTCTCCACCGTGGCTGAATGGCGACATTTCTGCTGTGATGTCACGTAGAGATGCCGCCTACAGTCAATGGAGACCATATAGGGTTGACTATTTTCACCAAACCTATTGCAGACTTCGAAATCAAGTGGTCAGAATGATAAGATGACCTAAGATGCGTTATTGTAAAGAAAAAATTGGTTCTTCCAATTGCAGCAAAATCGTATGGAAAAGCCTGCGGGAATTCGGTATTGTGAAACAATCCCAAGCAGTACCTGATGAAATTGACTGTGATGCCCTCAACAAGATATTTACCTCCATGTCTCAGTCCTCAATTGAGACAATCCCAAGTAGATTATTGAGTGAGGATGAATCGGCTCTTGTCAACAGCGCTTTCACTTTTGAAAGACTAGAAGAGGAAAATATTGTTAGTGCAATATTTTCCATAAAATCGAATGCTATTGGTCGTGACTTGATAAACCCCAAATTTATTAAGCTGTTACTTCCGTTCTTACTGTGCTTTATAACTAACATATTTAACTGCATTTTGACAAGCTCCGATTTTTTTGTTGAATGGAAGAAAGCTAAAATTATTCCCATTCCTAAGAATAGTACAGGTGTAGTTACAGAATACCGACCGATAGCCATTCTACCGTTCCTTTCAAAGGTTTTTGAAAAAGCCATCTTCAAGTAGATACAAGACTATTTGACGTCCAACAACTTGTTAAGTACCTGGCAATCTGGTTTTCGGCCGCAAAGGAGTTGCAAGTCCGCCTTACTTTTAGTAAGTGATGAAATAAAAACTACAAGGGGTAAGGATCACATATCAATTTTAATTCTCCTAGATCTTACAAAGGCTTTTGACACTGTCAACCATTCAATTGTATGTAGAAAGTTACAAAACTTATATGGGTTTACTAGAGAGTCAAGTGAATTTATTCTTTCGTATCTTCGTGGGAGACAACAATGTGTTATCGCAAATGGTCGCTCATCCAGCTTAATGAATGTCCTGACCGGTGTGCCACAAGGGTCTATACTTGGGCCAATTCTTTTTTCGTTATATATCAATGAACTTCTACTTATTATAAGGAACTGCCAAATTCATCTATATGCTGACGATGTGTAACTTTTCATCAATCGAACTCTACCGGCCAAAAATGAAGCAGTTGCTTTAATGGACGAGGATTTATTACTCATCTCACGTTGGTTCAGTAAAAATTACCTACGCTTAAATCCCGCCAAGTCGAAAGCCTTACATATATATCGTTAATCGTTTGATATATCTACTTTAAGCCCATAGATGCTAGAGGATAAGACTATTGATTATGTATGCACCGCCAGAAATCTAGAAATGGTTTTCAATCGTACCCTTGCATGGAATAACCATCTGAATAGTGCTAAAGGAAAGGTTTATGGAAGCCTCCGCATACTTCGGGTAACTTAAAGTCTTATTCCTAAACAAACCAAACTCCTACTAGCAAAAAGTGTTTTACTTCCTGTACGCGGATAGCCGCAAACTAAATGTTGTCTATAACAATATTGCTCGCTACGTATATAATCTTCGCCGATATGACCATGTTTCTTCTTTTTCTAAACAGATTTGCGGTTATAGCCTAGATAGCTTATTAAAGCTTCGTTCACTAAGTTACCTGCATCTAATCATTTAAACCGAGCAACCGGATTACTTATACATTAGGCTGAATTTCCCCCAATTTACAAGGTCTTTCGCTCTTATACTACCTCGATTCAAATATCTTACTAGTCAGCGTCAATTCTTTATTCATGTTATACGTCCTTGAAACTCCCTTCCAATCGCGATGAGAGGTATCAGAAGCTAAAGAAGATTTAAAAGTTTAATTTTCACTTAATTGGCAAATCATTGAAAGGTAGGAAGTTTACATATTTTTATATAACATAACATTTTAACATATTTTAAATGATTTTAAATCATTAAACTAACTGTTTTCTAATATTAAATATTATTATAAAGGCTTGAAACAATTTATCAGACGTATGTCCTACTTTGTAAGCGATTTGAGATAAATAAACACAAATACCAGAAGAATCTTTCTCTGAAAGCACCCCAGCCTGTATTCATCTTCATCCGAATGTGTCAGTGTCCACGCTTCTGCCCCATACAGCAGGACCGGGATGATAAGGGTTTTGTATAGTGTCTCCTTGGTCCTTTGAGAGAGGGCTTTGCTACTAAGATGCCTTCTAAGCCCGAAAAAACAGCGATTGGCAAGAATGATTCTTCGACTGATCTCTTCACTGATGTTGTTCTGAGAGGTTATAGTGGAACCCAAATAGACAAAGTCCTTGACAACCTCAAAGTTATATCTGTCCATTGTGATGTTTTGTCCGAGCCTACGGTGATGATCTTCTTCACCCGCGGACAGCATATACTTTGTTTTATCTTCATTTACAGGCAGACCCATTTTCGCCGCCTCCACTTCAATACTTGCAAATGCTCCACTGACAGCGCGCTTCGTTCTTCCAATAATGTCAATTTCATCAGCATAGCCAAGTAATTGAACGGATTTAAAAAAATCGTACCACGGGTTTTGACATGCGAGTTGCGTACGATTGCCTCAAGACTGATGTTGAAGAGGTTACATGACAGCGCGTCACCTTGTCGTAAGCCTTTCTCGACATTAAATGAGTCGGTGGTGTTCTTACCAACCTTGACGGAGCAGCGAGAGTTCTCCATAGTCATCCTGCACAATCAAACGAGTTTAGCAGGGATGCCAAGAAGTGACATAGCTCTGTAAAGTTCGTTCCTGTTCCACTGTCATAGGCAACTTTAAAATCCATAAAGAGGTGGTGAGTATCGATCTGGAAATCTTGGGTCTTTTCTAAAATCTGTTGAAGTGTGAAAATTTTGTCGACGGTTGACTTACCGGGCCTGAAACCACACTGATAGGGGCCAATCAGTTCACGTGCGAAAGGGTTTAGACTTTCACACGGAATGGCCGACAAGATTTTATAGGCTACATTTAGGAGACTTTAACCTCTGTAGTTGGCGCAGTTAAGAGTATCTCCTTTCTTGTGGATAGGGCACAGAATGCTGAAGTTCCATTCGTCAGGCATACTTTCATCCGACCAGATTGTACAGATGAGTTGGGTGTATGCTCCTCACCAAGTCATCTCCCGCTGCTTTGAAGAGTTTAGTCGTAGGGCCATCCCCTCCAGCAGCCTTGTTGGACTATAGTTTTGATATTGCTACCCGAACTTCTTCTTGGTCGGTTGGACAGAGATTTTGTTCATCATCATCCAAATCGAATGGATCAGTCTGCCTGACAGCGATTAGTTTTTTATCTTCGCCGTTTAACAGTCTGCAGAAGTGTTCTTTCCAAATTCTCAGCACCGACTGTGTATCTACTACCACATTTCCACCCTCGTCTCTACACCGAGTGGCATACATTTGAATTGTGCAACCAGAGATTTTAAAAAAACTGGTTGCTCACGCGTTGCTCAGAAGTTTTTCCGAATCACCGTAGTTTCTCAGAAGTTCCTCAGAGGTTTCTTAATTATTTCAAAAACTTATAAATTATTTAAGTTGTACATCTGTTACATTAAGGTCACTGTAGGAATAACCTGCAACTCAAAAATAATGACCATATGGCCTACATGTTACTAACCAGGTATACATTAGTTGCAATGCAACTCATTTCTTAGAAAAATGATTTTTTAACTAAAACTGAAACCGTTCTGCAACTTTTGCCTTCTGCAACTTCTGTGTGTCTCTTTTGTAACGTTATATATAATGTTTAGAAAACTGAGATGCAACGTATTTGAAACAAGTATTACTAACCTGTTACACATAAGTTTCAACGCAACACAATTCTAAATAATCTGTTTTTTGTAACGAAATTTGAAACAGTTCAGCAACTGCCGACTCCTGCTATTTCTGCGTGACTCTTTAGAAACATAATTAGTTGAGATTATTTCAGAAAACTGAGTTGGAACTCAGTTGAAATAAAACTAATGGCGCAATATTTGTTACTTGTTAGTGACCACTCAATAACAAAGCAACAGAAGTTTTTTAATAGAAACTTGAACAAATCTTCATAGAAACTACTTTTTTCATCTTGTTAAAATTTTGTTTCAGTTTTTATTTTTTATTTTTACTTCGTCTGATACTGTCATATACTGCTGGTCATTTGCGGTATGTAGAAATGAATCGAATCATCTCTCGAAAAATGTCCTTCGTCCCAATCAGACCGTGATGGAATAGAGACTTGGAAATTGTTTTCAAAAACCAGTTGAGGTATGATGTAGTCGGAGTGACTTGGAATGGTTCTGAATGAGTTCAGAATACTAGTGTGCCCAATTAAGTTATTGGTCCATTGGGAGGTGGTTCTGAGACGGATCGCCGTACTCGCGGCCATTTGTTTTCTAAAAATGTCGAGGGATGTAAAATTTAGAAGAATGTCTAAGGCAGCTGAAGGTGTTGTACGCAGAGCTCCAGTGACGCATAGACAGGCTGATCTTTGGACTTTGCTTAGGTGGTCCCGGTAGGACACTTTATCCAAAGCAGTCCACCATACTGTTATCACATAAGTGAGTATCGGTCTAATGACCGCTGTGTATAGCCAGTGGGTAATATGTGGGGATAAACCCCATTTATTCCCTATTGCTTTTTTGCAAGAGAAGAGAGTCACCGTGGCCTTTTTTACTCTCTCCAGAATGTTGGGTTTCCAAGTGAGCTTCTTATCCAGAACGAGGCCTAGATATTTAGCTTCATTTGAGAAAATTAGTGGATTTCCGTTGATATACGGAGCATTTAATTGTGGAATTTTATATTTTCTTGTGAAGAGGACCAGTTCAGTTTTGTGAGGGTTTACCCCTAACCCACATTTTCCTGTCCATTTAAGAAGCATGTTAAGAGCTGTTTGCATTAGCTCAATAAGAATTTGAGCATGTTTTCCCGATACCGCAATGGCGACGTCATCAGCGTATGCAATCAGAAGTTCATTGACAACTAAGTTCCATAGAAGAGGGGATAGGACTCCACCCTGTGGTGTACCTCTGCTGACTGATCTTCTTAGGGAGACGTCTCCAAGGGTTGAGTTGATTAGCCTACTTTTAAGCATAAGATTTATTAGCTCACTCAGAGAGCTGTCTACTTTGAGATTGTCTAGTGCCGTTGTGATTGCCTGACTGCTGACGTTGTTGAAAGCACCTTCGATATCTAGGAATGCTACCAGAGTATACTCTTTGTGATGTAGGGAATATTTGATAGCGCTTACTAAGGTATGTAAGGCAGTATCTACCGATTTTCCCTTGCAGTAAGCGTGCTGTGCTGTAGACACAAGAGTTGGGTGTATGGCATTTCGCAAATGGATATCAATCAGAGGTTCTAACGTTTTAAGAAGGAATGATGATAGACTTATAGGTCTGAGATCTTTTGGATACACTTGGGAACATTTTCCCGCTTTGGGAATGAACACAACTTTAACTTCCCTCCATAATGATGGGATGTATTTCAACTCTAAACAACCGTTCAGTAATACTTCCAGGATGGGGATAATAATATCCGTAGACTGTTGAAGTTCAGCTGGTATTATACCGTCAGGTCCAGCAGATTTGTATGGATTGAAGCTGTTGATAGACAATTTTAGTTTTTCCCTAGTGATCAGACCGAGTTTACTTGCATTGTTATATTGTCAAAGGTATCGTGATTTGTGCAAAATTTTCTATAAACTTCCGATAATAACTTGCTAACCCTAAGAATGAACGAAGTTCTTTTAGGTTAGTGGGTAAAGGATATTCCTTAAATGTTTCTACTTTATTTGGAACTACTGTTATTCTTTTATGTTTTATAACATGCCCTAAATATTCTACAGAATCTTGGAAAAATTTACTTTTTTCACTACTCAACTTCATGTTCGCATTATATAAAGCATCTGCTATTATAGATATATGTTCAATATGTTCTTCTGGTGTATTCGAGTATATAAGGACATCGTCTATATAGACATATGCGAATTTGCCTATGAATTCCCATAGTATATCGTCAATGCAACGTTGAAATATAGCAGGAGCATTCTTGAGCCCGAACGGCATTCTTACAAATTCGTACTTGGCGCCGTTTACGCTAAATGCAGTTTTTTCTCTGTCTGATTGTTTTATTTGATGGAATCCAGATTCAAAATCAATAAGAGAGAAATATTTAGCATTTCCTAAGTTTTGTAATGTCATCGATAGATCAGGTATAGGGTATCTATCAGTAATAGTGTGAGCATTTAATTTCTGAAAATCGATTACCATTCTTCGTTTTGGTTTACCATTTTCGTCTAAACTTTTTTTGGGCACTGTCCAAATTGGAGAGTTATAAGGACTTCTTGATCTTTGTATAATGCCGTCACATAATAATTTTTCTAACTCTTTATTGACAAATTCATCATCCGAAATTGGATACGGATACTGTTTTGTCCATATTGGGTCTCTATTTGAGGTCCTTACTGTAGCTTCTATTGTTGTAGTGAAGGGTAACCCTGCGCTAGTATTTTCATTTCTTTGCATTATGAAATCTATTTTCTTATTATATTCATGTTTTCCTAGTGTATCCCCTGTTATATAATTTATTAACTGTAATTTATGTTTTACCGAATATGTAAATTTATATTCAAAAAAATCTATCTTAGCTTTCATTTGCCTAAGACCTGAATCTCCTAAAATCATATAAAATTCTTTTAAACTATCCATCTCATAAAAATTTAGAGTATGACCGTATAATTTAAATATTTTGTTACTTTTAATTATACTTTCACCGTGTATACTTTTACTTATTACTTGTTTTATTGGAACACTTGTGCCTATTTTACAATCTTTACTTATATAATTGTTTGTACAACCTGTATCGATCAAAATAGTTATTAACCTTCTTACCCGTTTTTTTATCATTCGGACTTAGGCAAGGGAATCCGTTGTATCGTGAAAAAACTGATGTTCCTCGGAATATACTGTGTCCAGATCTTCTTCTGCTGAGTAATTCGATACGTTGTCATCCAAGTCTTCCTTCACCTGGTGATTCACTCTCTGGAACTTGTTGGGTACTTGATTGTTGTTGCTTTGTTGAGTGTCATCTCTATTTCGTTTCACGTCATTTTGATTAAATTTATTTTGGTTTTGGAAATTATTATTTCGATAGTGATTATTTTGGTTATTTTGTTGTCCTCTGAACTATAATAATTATTTTTTTTTTCATTAAACTGCTATCTTTGATTATGATTATTTTGAAAAGGTTTTCTATATGCACTTGAACCAAACTCCATCGGTTGTTGTGATTCGAATTTTCTTTGTGGCTGCACATGGTGTTGGGGATATCGCGTAGCATTTGGCACAAAATGTTGAGTATCTCTTCTTATCACTGGTTTACTGTTTACCTCTAATTTCTGGTATTTATTGTCGTGATATATTGTGCTTGCAATTGCATAGGCTTCACTTAAGTTCTTTGGATTATGTTGGTATAATGTATTTTTTGTGAATCCATTATTTATTCCCATGATAAATGTCCTTACTGACTTCGTCTTCATTTCTTTAATTAATGCATTTGCTGCTTCTTTATTTTTATGAGTCATATCTATTTTTGAGATGACTAAATTTAATGATTGTGTAATTTTGTCATGATATTCTAACAATGACAAATTACGTTGTTCAATTGCACACATTTCTGCTTCCAAAACATATAGTGGTCGTTGATCCGCATATGTGAAGTCTAAACGGTCTATGATTGCATAGAAATTATTCTTAGTATAACTGTTTATTAATATATGGGAAGCTGGACCTGTGATTTTCGTTCGAAATATTCCCAACGCTTCAAAGTAGTTATTGTGAGAAGTGTGGGCTTTAATGCTGTCCACGGCGTTCCATACTTGTTTCCTCCAACTTCTGTATTCATCCATGTCTCCTTTGAATTGGGGGAGACTTTGAAATAACGTCATGTTGATGTCAGTGGGAGATGTGTAATTTGGTACTATGTCTTTGTACTCTGTCACATTGTTCCCTAAATTGGCATGTGATTCTAGCTTTATAAGCCTTTCACCTGCTTCTTTACGTATTTAGTCTATGATTAATTGCATTCCCTCCATTTGGGAAACAAGCTGGTTGATTTTGTCATCGGCCGACATTTTGGTGGATCAAATTTACACTTCACTTTTTTTATTAAATTTAACTTTCTTACTTTTCCTTTTTTAGATCCTTATGGATATTTTGACTTTAAAGTTGTCTTCTTTTTTGTTTGGCTGGGTCAAATCGAAGTGTCGACAGTTTTCCTAATTTGATGTAAAAGCCCGTTAACTTATACTCGTGCCGACGTGAAAAGGTTTAATCGCGACTAAACTTTACACTGAATTTTAAAAAAAAATTACCGCAGCTATGTAGGAGATATCTGTTTTCGATTTACAATTAATTTTTAACGTTTAATTGTTATCCCGGTTGAGCCCCCAGTTAATCTGTAATAGCCAGGGCGAAGCAAAAAAATATTTTTTGTGGAGCGAAAAACTCTTTATTAATATTCTACAGCTATACAGTTGGTCTTAGCACTAAACTAAACTAACACTTTAAATCTGGTACTGAAAATAGGATTTTATATTTTCGATCTAAGTGATCGTGTTGTTACACTGATAATTTAATCTGTCGTACTGAGAACATTCTGGTTGTGTCTGCAAGTTATATTTATATGTGGAGAGGGATGATGCTGGCAGGGATGATCATCTTGTTATCTACCAGGATGTTGGCTTGGCTTGGTATATATATTTAGCTTCTATGGTGGGTGGTCAAGATGCTGGCTTGGCTTGGTATTTGTAGAATGCTGGCTTGGCTTGTTTTTATAAGATGCTGGCTTGGTTGGTTTCTAAAAAAAGAATCTTTTAATTGTGTTATTGTAAGTGTTTTCCTTAATATATAATGAAGGGTATTACCTCGCCACTCCTAATAATAAGATTGTGATGCGTTTTGATAAAACGGTATGGACAAAACATGGCCTTAAATTATTGTGTGTTCAGTGCATAAATTGTGTGTGTGAAATTATAAATAACAACAAATCGGCCAAAAAACGCATTCCGTCATAATCGCGAAAAAAAAAATAGCCCCAACCAACCCAAAATCACAAGTGCATTGCTGATCCACCAACAAATTTACCATCTGGGCGCGAAAACAAAATTCAGTGCATTGAATTAGCATCGAGTGGTCCCTTCTTCTTCCCTTCCCCTTCTTCTATACAGCCTATCTTGGCTTCAGTTGACACATTCAAATGTGTATACACGCATTGGAAGTATCAACTGAAACCATAATAGTAGACGAATGTATAAATAGTTGCATATATGGTTCCAGGGGCGGATTGGGAACATATTGATATGAAGGCATAATTATTCATGTTAATGTGTTTTTTATGAAGTTTTCTATGTATGTGATCATTATAGATTAATTGTTCGTTATTGGTTTTCACTATATGTTTGTTTCTCTTGGTGGCGGATAATTTTAGGGTCGATTTCACCAACATACGGGGGCTTAGAAAGAATTTCTATGCCGCGTATTTCCATACTGCTAAATACATGCCAGCTGTTTTGGCATTAAGTGAAACCCGAATAGGTGATAATTCTGATCCGTTAGAATTTAACCTACACGGGTACAGCTTAGTGCCATTATTCTTTTCCTATCACGGATTAGCCGTATACGTTAGAAATGACGTTGCTTACCAGCTTCTACCACAATATGGTCAGTGTTCAAACACAGACTTCAATTTCATGTGGTTTAAATTCACCGTACAAAAGCACGTCATCCATACATGTTTTATTTATAGAAGCCCAAATCTGGACAGTAAGTTGACTTTTATCGAATTCGATGGACTGTCTGCCCCCATCCAAAGAATTGCTTTCCTTTATCCTCGCACTGAAATCGTTGTTACGGGCGACTTCAATGCCTAAAATTCTTCGTGGCTTCGCTATTCTGGTCAGACAACACCTGAAGGTAGGTATGCTGAGTTCTTCGCTGAGTCAAACAACTTCTTACCTCTCATCCTGATAAATACACGATAAATGTATTATCGCCCCTAGGCACGTCAGATCATTGTACCATATCAGCAATTTTCTCGTGTTCCAACAGTACAGTTAAAGAAAACATCCCTTAGAGAACCGTATGGCGATACGAGAAGGCCAACTGGGACGGTCTCAATAATTTCTTCAAAAACTTTAACTGGTCAATATGCTTCCTCGATAGTGACGTAGACTCCACCGCTGATATGATAACAAACATTATTCTCTGCGGGATGAGACATTTTGTTCCGAATAGAACAAAAAGTATCAAACCAAAAGAGAATTCTTGGTTCGAGCTTCCGATGTTATAAGGCCAGTCCTTCTGAGGAAAACCGAAAAAAGTTCAAACAAGCTAGAAAGACCTGTAATGCTCACATTCAAAGAACCAAATTTTTGCGTGAACAAAAAATAAAGCAAAAAATACTAAATGTCCCAACGGTAGTAAAAATTTTTGGTCATTCGTAAAAAATTTACGTAACTCTACCACGTCTTCGGTTCCGACGCTCGTCTATAATAACACTCCTGTGATAAGTTCCCAAGCGAAAGCAGATTTAATTGCAGCAAAGTTTGCTGCTAATTCAACGCTACCCCAGTGTGATATGACTCCTCTTGTACTTGAGAACGTTAATGGTTTTATGGACAAATCTTCTTTAGCACTCGTACAGTTGCAAGAGTACTAAAAGATCTCAACATACACAAATTCACTGGCCCGAATAGTATTTCTCCCATAGCTCTGAAGAGGTGTGCTTCCACGCTGGCAAAACCACTGCGTAAGCTTTTCCATCTATCCTATTCTACAGGTCTCTTTCCGAGCGGATGGAAAACAGCATTTGTCCAGCCCATCCCAAAAAAAGGCGTATTTTCATCCCCCTCAAATTACCGACCAATTGCACTGGCTTCCCTTCTTTCCAAGGTCATGGAAACTCTGATAAACTTTCAGATCAAGAAATATCTTGAGAAACGGAAACTTCTTAACGACCGGCAGTACGGTTTTCGTAGCAATAGGTCCACTGGTGATATGATGGTATATCTCACCGAACAGTGGAACAAATCTGTACATCGTTTTGGAGAAAGTAAGATTATTGCACTTGATATTTCTAAGGCATTTGATAGAGTTTGGCATGAAGCTCTTTTATCGAAAATGCGTGCATTTATCATCGATGAACCCCTTCTTTGATGGATTAGAAATTACTTTTCGGACCGTTTAATTTGCATTGTTTTGGACGGTTTTCAGTCTGCTACCAAGGCTCTGTTCTCTCTCCGGCACTCTTTCTTATCTTTATAATTGATCTCTTGTCTTATACTTCTAACCCACTAAATTGTTTTGCTGACGGCAGCACCCTCAGCTTTTCATAGTCCTTTCCAGATTCACATCCATGTATTTCGGATGTGGAACTGCAACGGTATCATATGATAACCTCATTAAAATCCGATCTTGACAGCATTGTCCAATGGGGAACTATCAACCGCGTGGAATTTAATTCTTCAAAAAATCAATGCTGTCTTCTGTCGTTAAAGTATAACCTAGCCCCCCCTATGTCACTGTCGATTTGTGGCACTTGCATCGAGGAAACCGATCAGCTTTGCGTTCTAGGTATGTGCATCACAAATCATCTTCTGTGGAATGATCACATATTTGAAGTCGCCAAAAATGCCGCAAATTGCTTAGGTTTCCTAAATCGAATCAAGAAATATTTTTCCCCTTCTGATCTGGCTATAATCTACAAGGCATTCATTCGCCCGAAGCTAGAGTACAATTCTCATATCTGGGCAGGTGCTACTGTCACTCACTTGCGCCTCCTGGATAGGATTAAAAAAAAATTAAAATTGATTGGCACTTGAACCAAACTCCATCGGTTGTTGTGATTCGAATTTTCTTTGTGGCTGCACATGGTGTTGGGGATATCGCGTAGCATTTGGCACAAAATGTTGAGTATATCTTCTTATCACTGGTTTACTGTTTACCTCTAATTTCTGGTATTTATTGTCGTGATATATTGTGCTTGCAATTGCATAGGCTTCACTTAAGTTCTTTGGATTATGTTGGTATAATGTATTTTTTGTGAATCCATTATTTATTCCCATGATAAATGTCCTTACTGACTTCGTCTTCATTTCTCTAATTAATGCATTTGCTGCTTCTTTATATTTATGAGTCATATCTATTTTTGAGATGACTAAATTTAATGATTGTGTAATTTTGTCATGATATTCTAACAATGACAAATTACGTTGTTCAATTGCACACATTTCTGCTTCCAAAACATATAGTGGTCGTTGATCCGCATATGTGAAGTCTAAACGGTCTATGATTGCATAGAAATTATTCTTAGTATAACTGTTTATTAATATATGGGAAGCTGGACCTGTGATTTTCGTTCGAAATATTCCCAACGCTTCAAAGTAGTTATTGTGAGAAGTGTGGGCTTTAATGCTGTCCACGGCGCTCCATACTTGTTTTCTCCAACTTCTGTATTCATCCATGTCTCCTTTGAATTGGGGGAGACTTTGAAATAACGTCATGTTGATGTCAGTGGGAGATGCGTAATTTGGTACTATGTCTTTGGACTCTGTCACATTGTTCCCTAAATTGGCATGTGATTCTAGCTTTATAAGCCTTTCACCTGCTTCTTTACGTATTTTGTCTATGATTAATTGCATTCCCTCCTTAGATCCTTATGGATATTTTGACTTTAAAGTTGTCTTCTTTTTTGTTTGGCTGGGTCAAATCGAAGTGTCGACAGTTTTCCTAATTGGATGTAAAAGCCTGTTAACTTATACTCGTGCCGACGTGAAAAGGTTTAATCGCGACTAAACTTTACACTGAGTTTTAAAAAAAATTACCGCAGCTATGTAGGAGATATCTGTTTTCGATTTACAATTAATTTTTAACGTTTAATTGTTATCCCGGTTGAGCCCCCAGTTAATCTGTAATAGCCAGGGCGAAGCAAAAAAATATTTTTTGTGGAGCGAAAAACTCTTTATTAATATTCTATAGCTATACAGTTGGTTTTAGCACTAAACTAAACTAACACTTTAAATCTGGTACTGAAAATAGGATTTTATGCTTTCGATCTAAGTGATCGTGTTGTTACACTGATAATTTAATCTGTCGTACTGAGAACATTCTGGTTGTGTCTGCAAGTTATATTTATATGTGGAGAGGGATGATGCTGGCAGGGATGATCATCTTGTTATCTACCAGGATGTTGGCTTGGCTTGGTATATATATTTAGCTTCTATGGTGGGTGGTCAAGATGCTGGCTTGGCTTGGTTTTTTTAGAATGCTGGCTTGGCTTGTTTTTATAAGATGCTGGCTTGGTTGGTTTCTAAAAAAAGAATCCTTAAATTGTGTTATTGTAAGTGTTTTCCTTAATATATAATGAAGGGTATTACCTCGCCACTCCTAATAATAAGATTGTGATGCGTTTTGATAAAACTGTATGGACAAAACATGGCCTTAAATTATTGTGTGTTCAGTGCATAAATTGTGTGTGTGAAATTATAAATAACAACAAATCGGCCAAAAAACGCATTCCGTCATAATCGCGAACAAAAAAAAAATAGCCCCAACCAACCCAAAATCACAAGTGCATTGCTGATCCACCAACAAATTTACCATCTGGGCGCGAAAACAAAATTCAGTGCATTGAATTAGCATCGAGTGGTCCCTTCTTCTTCCCTTCCCCTTCTTCTATACAGCCTATCATGGCTTCAGTTGACACATTCAAATGTGTATACACGCATTGGAGGTATCAACTGAAACCATAATAGTAGACGAATGTATAAATAGTTGCATATAGGGTTCCAGGGGCGGATTGGGAACATATTGATATGAAGGCATAATTACTCATGTTAATGTGTTTTTTATGAAGTTTTCTATGTATGTGATTATTATAGATTAATTTTTCGTTATTGGTTTGCACTATATGTTTGTTTCTCTTGGTGGCGGATAATTTTAGGGTCGATTACACCAACATACGGGGGCTTAGAAAGAATTTCTATGCCGCGTATTTCCATACTGCTAAATACATGCCAGCTGTTTTGGCATTAAGTGAAACCCGAATAGGTGATAATTCTGATCCGTTAGAATTTAACCTACACGGGTACAGCTTAGTGCCATTATTCTTTTCCTATCACGGATTAGCCGTATACGTTAGAAATGACGTTGCTTACCAGCTTCTACCACAATATGGTCAGTGTTCAAACACAGACTTCAATTTCATGTGGTTTAAATTCACCGTACAAAAGCACGTCATCCATACATGTTTTATTTATAGAAGCTCAAATCTGGACAGTAAGTTGACTTTTATCGAATTTGATGGACTGTCTGCCCCCATCCAAAGAATTGCTTTCCTTTATCCTCGCACTTAAATCGTTGTTACGGGCGACTTCAATGCCTACAATTCTTCGTGGCTTCGCTATTCTGGTCAGACAACACCTGAAGGTAGGTATGCTGAGTTCTTCGCTGAGTCAAACAACTTCTTACCTCTCATCCTGATAAATACACGATAAATGTATTATCGCCCCTAGGCACGTCAGATCATTGTACCATATCAGCAATTTTCTCGTGTTCCAACAGTACAGTTAAAGAAAACATCCCTTAGAGAACCGTATGGCGATACGAGAAGGCCAACTGGGACGGTCTCAATAATTTCTTCAAAAACTTTAACTGGTCACTATGCTTCCTCGATAGTGACGTAGACTCCACCGCTGATATGATAACAAACATTATTCTCTGCGGGATGAGACATTTTGTTCCGAATAGAACAAAAAGTATCAAACCAAAAGAGAATTCTTGGTTCGAGCTTCCGATGTTATAAGGCCAGTCCTTCTGAGGAAAACCGAAAAAAGTTCAAACAAGCTAGAAAGACCTGTAATGCTCACATTCAAAGAACCAAATTTTTGCGTGAACAAAAAATAAAGCAAAAAATACTAAATGTCCCAACGGTAGTAAAAATTTTTGGTCATTCGTAAAAAATTTACGTAACTCTACCATGTCTTCGGTTCCGACGCTCGTCTATAATAACACTCCTGTGATAAGTTCCCAAGCGAAAGCAGATTTAATTGCAGCAAAGTTTGCTCAACTTGAGAACGTTAATGGTTTTATGGACAAATCTTCTTTAGCACTCGTACAGTTGCAAGAGTACTAAAAGATCTCAACATACACAAATTCACTGGCCCGAATAGTATTTTTCCCATAGCTCTGAAGAGGTGTGCTTCCACGCTGGCAAAACCACTGCGTAAGCTTTTCCATCTATCCTATTCTACAGGTCTCTTTCCGAGCGGATGGAAAACAGCATTTGTCCAGCCCATTACAAAAAAAGGCGTATTTTCATCCCCCTCAAATTACCGACCAATTGCACTGGCTTCCCTTCTTTCCAAGGTCATGGAAACTCTGATAAACTTTCAGATCAAGAAATATCTTGAGAAACGGAAACTTCTTAACGACCGGCAGTACGGTTTTCGTAGCAATAGGTCCACTGGTGATATGATGGTATATCTCACCGAACAGTGGAACAAATCTGTACATCGTTTTGGAGAAAGTAAGATTATTGCACTTGATATTTCTAAGGCATTTGATAGAGTTTGACATGAAGCTCTTTTATCGAAAATGCGTGCATTTATCATCGATGAACCCCTTCTTTGATGGATTAGAAATTACTTTTCGGACCGTTTAATTTGCATTGTTTTGGACGGTTTTCAGTCTGCTACCAAGGCTCTGTTCTCTCTCCGGCACTCTTTCTTATCTTTATAATTGATCTCTTGTCTTATACTTCTAACCCACTAAATTGTTTTGCTGACGGCAGCACCCTCAGCTTTTCATAGTCCTTTCCAGATTCACATTCATGTATTTCGGATGTGGAACTGCAACGGTATCATATGATAAGCTCATTAAAATCCGATCTTGACAGCATTGTCCAATGGGGAACTATCAACCGCGTGGAATTTAATTCTTCAAAAACTCAATGCTGTCTTCTGTCGTTAAAGCATAACCTACCCCCCCTATGTCACTGTCGATTTGTGGCACTTGCATCGAGGAAACCGATCAGCTTTGCGTTCTAGGTATGTGCATCACAAATCATTTTCTGTGGAATGATCACATATTTGAAGTCGCCAAAAATGCCGCAAATTGCTTAGGTTTCCTAAATCGAATCAAGAAATATTTTTCCCCTTCTGATCTGGCTATAATCTACAAGGCATTCATTCGCCCGAAGCTAGAGTACAATTCTCATATCTGGGCAGGTGCTACTGTCACTCACTTGCGCCTCCTGGATAGGATTAAAAAAAATTAAAATTGATAGATGAAAAAACCATTACCGCAACATTTGTTTCACTCAACATCGCCGTAATGTTTCTTGCCTCACCTTGTTTTATCGCTACTTCTATAAATAGTGCTCCAGTGAAATAGCCAGTTGCGTTCCTCTCTTGAAACAATTTCTCCGTAACACCTGCACCGCAAGGAATGCTCATCAATTTACCCTCGAGCCTAACTTCGGACGTACTTTTAAGTATAGAGACTCTTTTTTTTAGCCCACTACAAGAATGTGGAATGCTTTACCCGGCCCGATTTTGCCCTCCCATTGCGATATACAGACATTCAAAACCAATGTGCACCGGCGCGGCACCTCCTTTTTTCTCCTATCCACATTTCCTGAACGCTCGCACTGTGTTGACTCATATTAACGGTATTAATAACCCGTTGTGTGCGGGCTCAATTAAAAAAAAAAAAAAAAATGATTGTTTGTTTTAAGTTATATTTAAGCACTAGTACAGCAAAATATTGCATACATCTTTATGTTTTGGGGTTGCAAGAACCCCAGCAATAGAGCACTGATGGGCAGCATCACAATACTTTCGTATGTACCTGCAAATTAAGCGGAGACTGAACATCTTTCATTCCATTTGAATTCTTTGTTGTTTTAACTTTCTAACATGGCCATTGCCATCTTGGTTCTATTGGAAGGATAATCTTGCTAGCGCAGGTACATTACACCGAAAGACATAATTGCTTAATCTAAAATCTATTTCATATTTGTCACTTTAAATGTATCTAAAGTTTTCAAATGAACTCTGTCTTTTATAAATATTATACGGAGGTATTCTATACTGGAGATTGTACATATGTAAATGTATGCTCATGAGCACGAGCCTAAAATTATAGGCTATTCTGTTCGTATGTCTGAACAAGGCTGACACAATTGTCTGAAATACGGATGGTAATCATTTTTCGGTAAACATCAATAGAGTGTGGAGCAGTAAAGACATTCACCTGACCAAAAGGCTAAAATATAGCGGGTAAGATAACTGTGGCATGAGGAGCGTATGGATGAACTCGCACCAAGTTGAAAAGTCATCTAAGGTGGTGCTACCATAAAGTGTGGACGACCTCAACCAACTTGGTGTGGGTAGAGCCGGCAACTTACTTACTTAAAGTGGCGCAGACAGTTCATTGTGGACCACCCAGCTAGGCCGGTTCCTAGCCAGTGGCACACCAAGTTGGTTGAGGTCGTTCTCCACTTGATCACGACACCTTAGATGGGGTCTTCCAGAACTGCGTCGGCCCTCCGGGTTGGAATTGAAGACTCGTCGGGCAGGAGCATTTTCGTAGATATGCTCCACATGGCCCAACCATCTAAGCCGCTGTAATTTCAGCTTCTTAACCAAGTCAGTGTCGCTGTATAGCCCGTACAGTTCGCCATTGAATCTCCTCCTCCAAACTCCATTGATACATTACATACAGAACCGAATATCACCCGATATCGCGGAGTATAGACGCAAATTTGTGACGTCCGAGTTCAGATTTCTTTTGCACTGTATTTATCTAAAATTGTTTTGCTAAGTACGTGATTTTGATTGGTTTGAGTAATTTTACATTGAGAAAAAACTATATTTCGAATATAAACTAAATATCTATAAAGAATTAAGTGATTTATATCTATTAATTTATAAATCAAATCAAATCTCTCCACTTCAAATACACAATGTGTTCCCGAGGCAGAAAACCACAAACACAGACACCTGTTACTGTTTCTTCAAAAACACCGACGAAGGGCTCTGTTAATACCTTGCATCATAATGTAAAAACATAGAATTAAAAATAGTATTGAATTCAACTAAAAGTAAACACTTAAAATTATTGCTGAATTACACTCATTTAAACTTAACGAAAATAAGATATCTGCCTTTGACATATGTAGGAGAATCATAGTTTGGCACTCGTTAAATACTGATTGTACTGTAAAGAACTTTTTAGCAGCAAGTTTGTTTTCTAATAAAGAATATTGTAATTTTTCGATAAAGTTGATCAAGTTATTTTATTTCAATTTTTAAATTAAAGGTGTGAAAACTATCACATTAAACATTGGTGCCGAAACCCGGGTGTTCAGATGCAAGTCTAAAATCACCTTACCACTGGTGGGGGGATAACTTTATTCCTGCACTGAACTATACAAGCTGAATTAACTAAAAGTGCTCCTTACCACGGGAGGGGGGCAGCACAGAAAATAAAACAGTTTGTATCTCGTTGGAGTTCTTAAAAAACTTCACTTAGTTTATTTATTGTTACCCTATTTATACAAATTTAATAAAATAAAACTGCCTACTAATAATTAAAATAATGCACACGAGCCGCAGCGTCAGCGTTTTGAATTTACCACTGCATTTGTTGTCGACACCCGACTCGTGGTATATTTTCCGCCCGTGTGCTGGTCAGCAATAAAATATTATTTTATTGCGATTACATTGTACATTCTTGTACATTCTGCCGGGTCCTTTGATCGTAAAGAGTGAAGTCCGACAGTGTATATCTTCGCCTGGCTTGTATATTCCTTTGAGGCTGCACCTGAGGTTGATTTTTTGTCTTGCAATGTTGCCAGCCAATGTAGATGCTGATAATTAGGAAGAGTCCTCCAATCAAAACATAGGTGGTGTTATGATGAACTGCGTGATTTTTCGTATGGTCAGGTAGCTTTTCCTTATTATGAAGTTCTGTTATCCATTTCCCGATGATTTTTATATCGTCATTGCCCGTACTGAGCATCACTTGAGGGACGACTATGGGCTTCGACGCATTCCTTGGTTGATTTTGTAGCATTTCGGTTATATTTGTTGCTGGTATAAATGCTGTATTTAGTTCGTTTGAGATGCTACTGTGAGATGTTATACTCATAGTATCGTGCTTAAGTATGCAGCTCGGCTGTAGCGTTAGTATTCCATCATCTTGAAGCGTGATATCCAACACTTTCCTTCTACAAATGACATTGAATGTGTACTTTTTGTCCAGTACGTATATCCAGCTGTTGATGCTGCTCAGCTGGATCCAAACAGGGGACGGAGTAATGCTTCTCAGCTTGCAAAACGGTGAGAGTTCAGTAGAATGTGTCATCAGATCCATTTCACATTTGCTTACGTTTGATCGCCTGTTGAAAAGGGGGTGCTGCTGCTGGCATAAATACTTCTCGTTGTAATGTACGCAGTTCGTCAGCTCATCTTTTGTAATAGCGTAGTATGATTCACGAATCAAATTCACTATTAAGTAATCCAATGACGGTTCGATGAAAATATATTCCAGTTGATGAATTGTCGGCACTGGAATAACCTTGAAGATTTCGTAGTCTTCTGTATTCGCCAATGGGAGTGTTATGTCAAATATAACATTTTTTGATGTTATTCTGCCCCTCGCAGAAAGCAGCCTGTATAATTGCAGCATATTGGATTCTGTCGTCTCTCCAGCTACAGCCAGGTGCGGTGGTAGATTTTTTCGTATTGTGGATAGCTGTTCTTGGAGTTGGTCTGGTGTTATTATGAGTGGGTTTATTTTCCCATGGTGTAGGTCAATCAGCACGTCTAAAATTGCATTTTGAGTTTGCTGGTAGTTTAACATTGAAATCGTCGCGTAATTCGTCAACAAAATAAACTTTTGCTCTACAGCGCTTCCTTCTGTGGTTGCTCTTATACTATTTCTTAAAGTTTCTAACTGTCCTTGGAACATCTCAAGCTGAGTTGAAATAGTATTTGTGCTTTTCTGAAGTACATTTTTCGTATACTCCGCAATTGAAGTTTGGTTTTTTATCAAGCTAAGTAAGTAATCGTCATTTTCCTTGAACTGCATAATCTCTTGTTCGTAGCGCTGAGCGTATTCTTCATCTAAAACTCCAAACAACTTGTTTGCTACTGTCCCAACAAAATCAAATGGAGATCGTCTGTTTCTGGATGATTGCCTGGTACCGGAACCTTGTTTTATTAGCAAGTCATTGTTGCTTTTAATGACCTGCAGCTGATGGTTGATTATATTGGCTGTAGAATTGCATTGTCCATTCTTCCTTCCAAGATCTGCCAGGTGCTTGCATACTTCATTGATTCCCAGCACTAGTTCCTTAAATCCTTTGTATTCTTGCCAATAATTGGTCATATCATAGTAAACGATAAGCTTCCAATCGCTCGTAATTAAATTTACATTGCCAATTTTTTCAAAATAAATTCCAGGGCGATTTTTAAATGGAGTTATTGTTATGGCCTCATTTCCAATGTTGGAAGCTTCGGCACCAATGTTTCCCAATGACATGGCTAGCGTCATTGTTAACAAAAGTCCCAGTAGTGGATTGATTTTCAACTTCTGTTTCGGTGCATGAACTTCATTGAGTAAATGTCCAGTTATATGTCGTTCTTCGTCTTGTATCGCCACCTGTTCCATTTCTTTTTCTTCATTATCGATTATTGGTAATGGACAAATTTTCGTTGTTGGCCTTTTGTACACTTTGTCGTTAGCTTTGACCGTTACAACTCGAACCAAGTTGTCTAATCCAGGATGAGTTTCAGTAATCTTTCCCATTTTCCATCTTGTTGGTGGGAGTTGTTCGTCTTTTATTATAACTATGTCTCCAACTTTCAAGTTTTCGTATCTTTTTGTCCATTTGTGTCGTTGTTGAAGGGTAGTGAGATACGATAAGCTCCATTTCTTCCAAAATTGTTGCTGTAGACGTTCTAGAAGCTGCCAGCGGTTAAGTAATCCGTAATTTTCATCCAATCGTTGAGGTTCTGGAGGTGCCAACAATGCTGTTCCAACCAAAAAATGTCCGGGAGTAAGTACATCTGTTTCCTCTGGGTCGTTTGAGAGTGGACATAGAGGTCTCGAATTTAAGCACGCTTCGATTTGTGCTAATAATGTTGACATCTCCTCGAATGTTAGTTTGTGTTCTCCAATTGTTCTCTTTAAATGGTGTTTGACTGATTTGACACCAGCTTCCCACAACCCTCCAAAATGTGGAGATCCTGGTGGTATAAAGTGCCACTCCGTGTTGTGTGATGATAAGGCATTTGTGACTTCTTCGTTAAATGACTGCATTTGTTTTGCATGAAATTGCAGGATTTTGTTGGCAGCTATGAAGTTTGTACCGTTGTCACTATACAGATGTTCGACGTAACCTCGCCTTGCACAAAGTCGTTTATAGGCTGCTATAAATGCTTGTGCTGTGAGGTCACTAACAAGTTCAACGTGAATTGCTTTAGTTGCTAAGCATATAAATACCGCTATGTATCCCTTGTATGATTTATTTCCTCTTCCTTTAGACATTCTTATATCAATGGGGCCCGCATAGTCTACTCCTGTATGTAGAAAGGGTCTTGTTATGTTCACTCTTGGCTTTGGAAGGTTTCCCATTTGTTGCGTCTTTGAATGCGTTTTGTGTCGGAAACACATTGTGCATCTATATAAGCGTTGTTTTACTGCACTTAGACCATTCACAATCCAATATTGTTCTCGTAGATATGTGTGTGTCAAAGTGTATCCTCCATGCAGTGTTTGATTATGGGCTTCGTCAATAAGAAGTATTGTTAGTGGGCCGAAATGCGGAATTATCAAAGGAAATTTGGTTGAAAATTGTATTTCTGCTGCTGTCAATCGTCCTCCTACTCGCATCATTTTATCTTTGTCAATGAATGGGTTGAGGGTCCAAACTTTGCTCTGTTTGCTAATTTCCTTGCCTTTTATCAGTTTACCGATTTCGTCCTTAAATTCCTCGTGCTGCACATGTCTTATGATAATAAGTTTAGCCTTTTGTATTTCTTTTGGAGAGAGCGGTCCACTCTCACAAATTTTCTTGCCTTTAATTTTTATGAATCGTATACAATATGCAAGAACTCTCGCCACACGCGTAAATGTGCTATACTTGCATAGTATTTTCTCTATCAGGTCGTCTTGGTTTTTTTGTGAAACGTGGGCTAGTATTCGTACCCTTCTTTCCTCTAATCCAGTTTTATATGGTTTGACATCGGTAAAGTTTATTAATTTGTCTGACAACCAAGTAGGGCCATTCCACCAAATACAATTATTTTTAATTTGGCTAGGCCAGAGTCCTCTGGATGCACAATCTGCCGGGTTTTCTTTTCCTTTGACGTGATGCCATTTCTCTTTCTGGAGGATTTTCGTTATCTCTGTGACTCGGTTTGCAACAAAGTTTTTCCATTTGTTTGGATCACCAGTTATCCATGCCAGCGTTATAGTTGAGTCAGTCCACGCATGTGTTTCTAGTTCTTCTATTCCCAGCGCCGTTTTCGTTTTCTTCGTTAGCTTGGCAAGAAGAAGTGCGCCGCAGAGTTCAAGTTTTGGCAATGATATCTTCTTAAGTGGTGCCACCTTTGATTTTGCACACAGTAATGTAGTCAGAACTTTTCCGGATTTCGTTATCACCCTTGTGTAGACTGCTGCTGCATAGGCTTTTTCGGAAGCATCGCAAAATCCATGTAACTCAATGCGATGTTTTTGTTCGAATTCATTCCACCGTGGTATCTTCAAATCTTCAATAGCTGGCAACTGTATTCTGAATTCAGCCCAAGTTTTTGATATCTCTTCTGGTAATTTCTCGTCCCATCCAACTCCTAATTTCCAAAGTTCTTGTTGAACTAATTTAGCCGTTATAATAATAGGAGTCAGCCATCCTAGTGGGTCGAAAAGTCTCGCTGTTTCAGAAACTATAACTCTTTTGGACAGTGTTTCTGTGTTTGAGAATGCGTTTGTTCTGAACTCAAATGCATCTGTTTCCGGTCGCCAGTATATTCCTAACGTCTTAATTGGATCGTATGAGTTGATTTGAAGTCTTCCTTGTTCTTGATCTTTAATGTGTATGTTTTCTAAAACAAGTTTTGAGTTGGAGGACCACTTTCGTAAATTAAATCCTCCGCTATGCATTAGCTGCGATATTTGCTGCTGTGCGTATTTCGTTTCTTCTAATGTATCGCCGCCAGATAGTAAGTCATCGACATAGAAATCTCTCCGTGTTATCTCCGCTGCAATGTTGTAGTTGTGTTCTTCATCTGACGCTAGTTGTTGTAAGGTTCTTATTGCCAGATATGGTGCTGAAGTTGTACCATACGTCACAGTAGTTAGCCTGTACTCTTCTATTTTTGACCTTGGGTTTTCTCTCCAAAGAATGCGTTGAAAGTTTCTATCTTCTGTTGACACCATTATTTGACGGTACATTTTTTCGATATCTGCTCGGTAAACATATTTGTATTTTCTCCATCGTAACATTATGTCAAATAAATCCTGTTGAATCACTGGACCTGTCAGCATGGTATCGTTAAGGCTGACTCCAGACGTTGTTTTTGATGATGCATCAAAGACTACCCTTAGTTTGGTAGTTGAACTGTCTTCTTTAAGGACTGCTTGATGAGGCAAGTAGTAAGCTTTTTGAACTTCCTCACATTTTGTTTTAACGGGCTCCATGTGCCCGAGTTCCAAATATTCTCGCATAAATTTTTTGTAGTCTTCGTGTAGACTCTTGTTCTTCATGAACTTTTTCTCCATCTGGAGAAAACGTGCTACTGCTCTATCCCTGGATTGTCCAAGTTCTTCTGCGTTATCTTTAAATGGAAGTCGAACAATATATCTTCCAGTTTCGTCTCGCTCGTAAGTCTGCTTGTATATCTCTTCGCATCTTTTTTCTTCGTCTGAAAGGCTTCTTTCGTCTATGATTTCTTCTGTCTCCCAAAATAGTTTTAGTTGTTCGTGTAGTTGGACGTTTGAAATACAGCAAATTGTAGTTCCACCATTTATTTTGTTCTCTTGAACACGTCCTGAGAGTATCCATCCTAGCCTTGTATTTTGAGCAATGGGAGTACCATGGTTACCTTTAATTACTCCCTCTTCAATAATATCTTGAAAGATATCAGCTCCAATTAGAAGATCTACTGTCGATTGTCTGTTGTATGATGGATCTGCCAGAGGAAGGTTTTTTATGTGGTCCCAGTTCTGCGCAGTAAACGATTCATCTGGTAGAAATTTCGTCAGCTTGTCTAACACAAGGAATGTGCCGTGCGTTTTAAATTCTGATGGATATATTGACTGGATAGCTAAATCCACTTTACCACGGGCAGTTCCCGCTTTAGAAGCTCCAACACCATAAATAGATGCGTATGCAGGCTTCTTTTGTAACTGTAGTCGTTGTACTGCATCCTCAGTAATGTAGGAAGACTGAGATCCTTGGTCGACTAATGCCCTCAAGTAGTGTTCGCTTCCCCTCCAGTTTGTTTTAACTAAGGCAGTTGCCAGAAGTATTTTGTTTTGTTGCAGACTGGTAGCCAAATTGGTTTGCGATTGTTGCCTGCTATGTTCATTTAAGTGTAGAAGTGTGTGGTGACGTTGTTTACAGGTTTGGCATTTTTTGTATGAATGACATCTTGAGGTGAAGTGATTGTCTTTAAAGCAATTCCTACATAAGTTTTCATTTTGCACAAATTCTGTGCGTTGGGGAGCTCCCATTTGTATGAATTTTTGGCACATGTGTAGCCAGTGTGGACCTCTGCACAGCCTGCAACTTGGACTTGTTGTTGCATGGTAGCTTCTATAGAATCCTCTTTTTACGTTTGATGATTTTTCTTCCTTCTTGTGGTCATCTTTGTATCGTTTTTCTGTCAAGTTGTCCAGAGCATGGAATTTATTTTCAATAAACTTCAAAAAATCTTCAAGAGGCTGCAATTCTTTAGGATTGGTTAATGATTGCTCGTACGATTTTCGCGTCTCATTATCCAGTTTTTGGGACACAATATAAACTATGATTGGATCCCAGCTTTTGGTATCTATATCGAGTCCTCTTAATGAGTTAACGCACTCTGTTGTTGTATCGTGAAGTCTTCTTAAATGTGCTGCAGACTCACTTTGGGAGTCTTTTTGGTTAATCAATGCTTGAATTTGGGCATTCACCAAAAGACGTGAGTTCTCGTACCTGCTCATCAGTGCATCCCTGGCTGCTTCGTAGTTGGTGTCAGTTATCTGTAGGTGCTGTATTATTCTTGCAGCGTCGCCTGTCACATTTGTTTTGAGATAATGCATTTTTTGTGCATTCCCAAGTTTTTCATTCTTGTGAATTGTTTGTTCAAATAAATCAATGAACGATTTCCATTGCTTATAGTCGCCATCGAATGTTGGAATTTTGAGCACTGGCAACTTAAGCTCATGATGTACAACTCCACTTGGTTCTTCTGTTCTTGTAGTTTGGCTTATTTTTGTTTCGTTCGCATATTCTTCTATTTTTTCTTGAAGACCAACCATCGCTTCTTCGTATTTGTCTTCTAATTCTTCGTAACTCTCGTCAAATGTGAAGTCTACACTATACTCCATTATCTCCGTTTGCGTAGCCGTTATAAGCGCCCATTGGTTACGTAGAATTTGTTGTTTGTGGACATAATAGGCTTTCGATGACGTTTTTGATTCATGTAATTTTTCCAACGACCTCAAAAGTGCTTTTCTTTGTGCTTCGTGTCTTCTTAAACGTCGCCTTAGCTCATCTTCTAAGGAATTATTTGTTTTAAATTGCCATTCCGCAAGATATTTAGTTCTCGTAGCTTCGTCTTCTGCTTCTTTCGTCTCCCGAACTTCTTTGTTTGCTGATGTCATCTTCGTGTTTTCGTCTACCGCTGCATTCGTCTTCGTATTTTCGTCTTCCGCTGCATTCGTCTTCGTATTTTCGTCTTCCGCTGCATTCGTCTTCGTATTTTCGCCTTCCGCTGCACTCGTCTTCGCATTATCTTCTTCTTTCTTATTCTTAGCTTTAGCTTCTTCTTCTGATTTCTCCTCGCTGAGAATTTCCGATAGCCTTGCTTGAAACTTCTCTCGAGCTATCGTCACCGTCGTTTTTACTTGTTCGTAGTACTTCGCCACTATATACGGATGCTCTTCTCCCAAGTCATCGTGAGCTTTAATTTCGTCGTCTTCTTGTTTGAACTCTTGCCAATAGAACTCTAGGTCGATGAGTCTTTGCTGTACAAAGACTTCTGTTCTTCGTATTTTGGCCTCCTTCGTAAATTTTTCTAGTACCTTTTTTATCCTCTCGCCTCTATCTCTCTGCCTGTCCACTCGATCGTCTAAAGATGTCATCTTTCGTTTACTTCTGTTCGTTGTCGTTAATTCGTTAAAAAATATTTCGCATCTCCACTCGCTGCTTCTCGAAGGACCAAATGTTCAGATGCAAGTCTAAAATCACCTTACCACTGGTGGGGGGATAACTTTATTCCTGCACTGAACTATACAAGCTGAATTAACTAAAAGTGCTCCTTACCACGGGAGGGGGGCAGCACAGAAAATAAAACAGTTTGTATCTCGTTGGAGTTCTTAAAAAACTTCACTTAGTTTATTTATTGTTACCCTATTTATACAAATTTAATAAAATAAAACTGCCTACTAATAATTAAAATAATGCACACGAGCCGCAGCGTCAGCGTTTTGAATTTACCACTGCATTTGTTGTCGACACCCGACTCGTGGTATATTTTCCGCCCGTGTGCTGGTCAGCAATAAAATATTATTTTATTGCGATTACATTGTACATTCTTGTACACCGGGAATATATTATATTCCCACCATAAAATTAATATTTTATTAGCCTAAATCATAGTAAAATTTATGGTTTAACCATTCAAAGTAATAAAATATTACATGAAATTGATTCTGGCGAACATTAGGACGAACGACAATTTGCCCTACAAAGCTCTCATAAGAAAACGATCTCGGTAAATCTCTTAAAGTGTTTAATTTATTAAATCATAATTGCAGTATACTCCATCGAACATTCGCTGAGTCATCGATCTTCATGTTAAGAAAAGCTTTTTTCGCCATCGTTTTCGTTGATGCAATGACTTCCAAAATTTAAAAAGGTCAGCAACGCATATAAAAAGCTCACACAGACTTAGGTCAGTCACTCAACAATACATTAACTGGATTCAACATAAGCGGATAAAGCTTCGATCGAGTGTTTGCAGTGTGGAACCTAATAATTAGTCTTCATCGTACATCAGTCGTGATCACATCAAGCGGACTAAGCATTTATTGGATGTTGCAGTGAGGAATGTATCGAAGATCGATCTAAAAACCACGTAAGCTTTATTTCTAAACCTTTGTTGCTGATTAGTATTGGTTTGCAGCTCTATTCGTTGTTGTTTATTAAACTTGTTGCAGAACAATTCTATAAGAACTTGCTGCTGAAACAAAACTGTGGGGAATAAAATAATAATACGTAATATTTAAGATTTATCGATATATTGTTGCTGGACGTTTTGATAGCCAACATTTATGTTGATTAGAAAGGTAAACAAGTAGACAGAATATTTATTGTTGTTAGTAAATTACCTTGCAAAGTTATAACATATTTGCAAAAAATAAATTTCGTTGTTGCAATCCTTAGTAAGTTTGAGAAGACTTATTGGATATGTATAGTTTCTGTTTATCAGAAATACTTTGTGGTTGAGAGTAGACTGTATCTAAGTTATCTTTGGATTCACTTATTCATACATTTGCTGTTTTTTGGAGTTGCTGTTGCTGGTGAAGTTGAAGAGGAATTTTAATAAATTTGCGGTTACACATCATTCGTTGAGGTTGTCAGAATATTTCGTTGTTGTTCCTGATTCCTGTAAGCGTGTGCAGATTTGTTGATCGTAGGAATTTCTTGAATTACGAAAGCTTTCTTGCTTTAAATAGTAACTAGCAATGACTGACGGGCAAAAAGGTAAAGATGAATCGTCGCAAGGTGAAAGTAGTGCAGATAAGACATTATCCGACTTAAAAAGTTTGAGGTCGGCAACGAAGGGAAATTTGAGTCGAACGAAGAACATCATTGTGCAGAAGGGAAGTAAGCTGTCAGAACCTGAGCTAGAATGTCGACTAGGTATTCTTGAATCATACTTTAAGCAGATTTTAAATGTTCAAACATCGATTGAAAGATTTAATACGAGTAATCCTGATGAAGCGAAAGCTAATGAGGTTTTTTGTGAGGAAGTAGAAGAGATATATGTTTGCGCAAAATCACATATTATAACCTATTTAGCGGATTTAAAAGGTAATACAACCTTCGCTGAACATTAAAATGCAACGTATTTTCCTGAACCACCTCGCCCTCGATCGAAGTAAGAACCTATTAAATTGCCTACGTTTTCTGGCAAATTTTCTGACTATCCTAATTTCATCGGCTTATTCACAAATCTCGTTCATAAGGATGAAACTCTTGATAGTTTGCAAAAATTTTACTATTTGCTAAGATGTCTCTCCAGATCAGCTGTGGATGCTGTAAGAGATTTTAACGTAGTGAGTACAAATTATCAGAAAGCCCTTGACGGATTGAAAACCCGCTTTGACAATAAAACTCTTATATTCCAAGAGCATATAAAGAGTTTACTGGAGTTTCCAAAGATTTCGAAAGTGTCTGCCTCTTCTCTACGACATTTGGAAAATAGTTTTAATACGCACTTAACTGCAATAGGAAATCACAAAGATATCGCTACGTCTATATTGATTTCGTTAGCTATGGATCGAGTTGATGAGGAAACTCAAGCCAAATGGCAGGATGAAGTAGATTATACTAAGCTCCCAACTTGAGAAGAATTTAGTAAGGTTTTGGACCGTCGTTGTAAAAGCTTAGAAGCCAAGGAGTCTAGGGCACAAACTTCGAATGTTCCTGATAATAATAATAGCAAATCGGATCATCCAAGTGGTAGAAAGAAACAATTTATAAAGTTTAAGGGTGCATCTTTAGTAGCGGAGCGCATTAAATGCGAATATTGTCAGTCTCTGGAACACTTGGTAGATTCTTGTCCAGATTTTCTTGGCTTACCAGTGGGAAGAAGGTTCCTGGAAGTAAAAAGACGAATTCTTTGTGTAAATTGTTTGGACAAGGGACATTCTGTTCGCCATTGTACTAAACCAAAGTGCACTATCTGTTCATTACCTCATCATAAGCTGCTTCACAGATTTACAGTCAACAATGCTAGTGATACTGTAGCTCAGGGAACATCCCACCCAGCTTCCTTAATAGGCAGGTCAGCCAGTCCAACTATACTTGCCACAGCTGTTGTTCTAATAGAAGATTTATATGGTGGATATCAACCTGTACGCGCTTTATTAGACTCGGCTTCGCAACTCAACTTCATAACTGAAAGTATGTCTCAAAGACTTCGACTTTCAAAGTCAAGGTCAGATATCCAGATAATTGGAATAAAAAATGAAGTCACAAATGTTCGGCATACTGCCAAAACTATTTGTAAATCAAGGAGTTCCGAGTTCACAACTGAACTAGAGCTACTTATAATCAAAAACATAACCCATCTTCAGCCCAGCCAATCTTTCAAGATAGATAGTTGGAAAATACCAAAAAATATTGTCTTAGCAGATCCTCATTTCAATGAAGCAGCGAAAGTAGATTTGTTGATAGGCGCTAATCATTTCTTCGAGTTGCTAGCAATCGGACAGATCAAGTTGGAAGAGAAGCTCACTCTTCAAAAGACTCTTTTTGGATGGGTCGTTTCAGGCTCACCTAATGTATCAGATGTTTCAACAAGCACAGTTTGTTTGTTAGGAAGTGAACAAGAGCCAAAGGGTGACCGTCTTCATGAATTTGTGAAAAAGTTTTGGGAAATTGAAAACTACCCCATAACGGCAGAATTTCTCAAGCCTGAGGAGAAAAAATGTGAAGAACATTACATTAATACAACTCGAACAAGTGCTGAAGGTAGATTTGTCGTACGTTTTCCATTCAAAGAAGACCCATCAGCATTAGGAGAATCTTTTGAAATCGTAAAAAATAGATTTATGTCATTAGAAAGAAGACTTGAGAGGAATCCCATTATTAGAGCTCAATATGTGAATTTTATGAAGTAATACGAGAATCTTGGACATATGACAGAGGTTAATTTCGATGAGGCTAAACAGATGAGATACTTTTGCCCCCATCAGTATGTGCTAAGACCAGATTCTTCAACTACAAAACTGAGGGTCGTTTTCGATTGCAGTGCCAGAACTTCATCTGGGAATTTAAATAAAAAAGTTCCGTGGCCTTGTTGTGCGTTTCGCCCAAGTATGAACGGTGGGCTCATCAGTTAGATGCCGTTCATACTCTTCTAAGATACACAACACTGTTCGATAAAATCGAAACAATATATAATTTTCAGTGCAAAACTGCACTGTGAATTATATATTTTTAGGGAGCCTTATATCCAGCAAACCCCTAAAAAATTGCATGCTCGTGGCCAAATATTGATGAAAATTATTCAAAATGAAAATACAAATTGAAAAATGAAAAAGAAATACAACAACAAAAATTATCGCATTTAATTTCATTCGAGCATTAACTTAAATTTGAAATTAAATGCGACAATTTTTGTTGTTGTATTTCTTTTTCATTTTTCAATTTGTATTTTCATTTTGAATAATTTTCATTCATCTGGGAAGTCTCTCAATGACATTTTAATGAAAGGTCCTATCATGCAAGATGATCTTTATTCAATTATTTTACGATTTCGATGCTACAAATTCGCATTGACAGCTGATATTTCGAAAATGTATCGTCAGATACTAATGGATCAAAAGGATCGTAAATATCAATGCATTCTCTGGAGGGAAAATCGGTCAGATGATTTAAAGGTTTACCAGTTAAACACGGTTACTTATGGAACCACTTCCGCTCCTTATTTAGCGACTCGTTGTCTCAAAACTCTCTCAGAAGAAGGGGTATTGAATTTTCCATTGGAATCTAAAGTTTTGAACGAGGATTTTTATATGGACCATTTAATAAGTGGAGAAGATTCGCCAGAGGAAATATTTAGTATCTATGAGCTAGTTAGAACTCTTTTACTTAGCGCAGGGTTCGAACTTCAAAAATGGTGGACAAATGAAAAAACATTGTTGGAGGTGGTCCCAGAAAAGGACAGAGAGAAACCACTTAGAATCAATGATGCAGATATTATTAAGACTCTAGGAATCAAGTGGAATCCATCATTAGATGAGTTGCAGTACGTAGTTCCAGAATTCAAATCCAAAACAAAAGTAACTAAGCGTACTATTCTCAGCGAGTTGTCTTCTTTATTTGACCCACTAGGTCTTATTAACCCCGTTGTTGTTAAGGGAAAAATTTTGTTGCAAAGCCTTTGGGTCAAAAAGACCGATTGGGACGAATCAGTTCAATCTAGGATTTTCACTGAGTGGCAAGTTTTTCAAGATCGTTTAAAGGAGATAGAGTCAATCAAAATTCCCCGATACGTTTTGTCATTGAACCCAAGAAACATACAACTCCATGGATTTTCAGATGCGTCTTTACGTGCTTATGGTTGTTGTGTATATTTGCGCACTATTGATGAAAATGGGCTTGTTTCTTGTAACTTAATAACAGCGAAGTCGAGGGTAGCTCCAATCAAAACTCAAAGCTTGCCGAGGTTGGAATTATGTGCAGCGGAAATGTTAGCTTCTGTAGTGTCAAAAATCCTTCCAAATTTTGTACACTTAGTTGAATCCATTCATCTCTGGACCGATTCAGAAATCGTCTTGTGTTGGTTGTCAGCATATCCTTCTAGTTGGGAAGTATTTATAGCCAATAGAGTATCGAAGATACAGACAATTTTACCACAGGCTGCTTGGAAGTATGTAAGCACAAAACAAAATCCGGCAGATATTGTATCTAGAGGGGCGTTTGCACTTGAATTAATGGAAAGCAGATGGTTTTCGGGTCCAGGATTCCTTGAATTACCAGAAGAGACGTGGCCTGAACAAAAAGATTTGTCCATGATAAAAAAAGATACTCCTGGAATGCGAAAATGCAATGTGGTTTTGTTGTCAAAAATTATAGATGAAACATTTGAAAAACACTTTTTGCGTTTTAAATCTATTGATAAAATATGTAAAATATTCGCTCGCATACTTCGTTGGATAATTGTAGTTCGCAAAAAGATGAAAGGAGCCGAATTTTTTAAAGCAGATGAAACTCGCTACAACACCCCTTTCAAAGCCGATGAGATAGATAATGCGTTGCAAAGAATTCTTTGGAATATTCAACAAACGAACTTTCAGGAGGAAATCTGTAAATTAAAGAAAGGACTTATGATTAGCCCAGCAAGTCCTGTCAAAAATCTTAATCCCTTCCTTGACGGTGACTCACTTAAACTCCTTCGAGTCTGTGGGCGTCTGCTGAATGCGGACATTCCTTATTCTGTTAAATGTCCTATCCTTCTTCCTAGATCTAATCCTTTTGTTAAAAACCTAATTGTATCTTTACATAATAAAAATTATCACGCAGGTCCACAAGCTCTCGTTGGAATCATGAGACAGAGGTTCTGGGTGATAGATGCCCGAAGACTTGCAAAGAAGGTCGTTGATAGCTGTTGGGAGTGTTTCAAGTACAAACCCAAAATGTTGAAACAAATTATGGGCAATCTACCTGCCGGCAGAGTCCAGCCTGCAAGAGCGTTTTTGAAGACTGGTGTCGATTTTTGTGGTCCGTTCCAAACGACTTACAAGCTGCGAGGGCAGAGAACTACAAAATCCTACGTAGCAGTCTTCGTCTGTTTTGTAGTGAAGGCTATACATTTAGAGGTCGTCTCGGACTTATATGCTGAAGGTTTCATTGCGGCACTTAAGCGATTTGTGGCAAGGAGGGGTTTGTGCCAAGATTTTTACTGCGATAACGGGACGAATTTTGTTGGAGCCCGTAACCAGCTAGAAGACTTCAGACGTAGATTCCTGGACCAGCAAATAGAAAGAAAAATTGGTGAATGGTGCGCTACTGAACAAATCCAATTCCATCATATACCGCCCAGAACTCCTCATTTCGGTGGTCTATGGGAGGCGGCGGTAAAGTCAGTTAAAAATCATCTCCAGCGTACCATCGGTGAAGCCTTTCTTACATATGAAGAGTTGTCTACTGTTGTAGCAGACATAGAAGCCATATTAAATTCTCGACCATTGTATACGATGTCCAGTGACCCGAGTGATGAAGAAGTCCTTACAGCTGGGCATTTTTTGATTGGTGGTCCAATGAATGCCGTAACTGAACCAATGGTTACTGATTTCAAGATGTCTGCATTGAACAGATGGCGACGACTGTCGCTGATAAAACAACATTTTTGGAATCGGTGGTCAAAGGAGTACCTTGTTGAGTTACAAAAGCGAGTTAAATGGCAGTCTGAGTCCAAAAACGTTAAACTTAGTTCTAGTTGGGGATGACAATGCATCTCCACAAAATTGGCTATTGGGAAGAATTATACATTTAGTGAAATCCTCAGATGGTAAGGTTCGAGTCGCTGATGTCAAGACAAAAAGGGGCATTATCCGCAGATCAATCCATCGGATAGCACCAATACCAACAGATGATTGAAGATATCCCTAAGATACTTCAAGGCGGGCAAAATGTTAATACCTTGCATCATAATGTAAAAACATAGAATTAAAAATAGTATTGAATTCAACTAAAAGTAAACACTTAAAATTTTTGCTGAATTACACTCATTTAAACTTAACGAAAATAAGATATCTGCCTTTGACACATGTAGGAGAATCATAGTTTGGCACTCGTTGAATACTGATTGTACTGTAAAGAACTTTTTAGCAGCAAGTTTATTTTCTAATAAAGAATATTGTAATTTTTCGATAAACTTGATCAAGTTATTTTATTTCAATTTTTAAATTAAAGGTGTGAAAACTATCACATTAAACAGGCTCTTTTCCAACACCTAATACACAAAAAGAAAACAAATTCAGCAGAGATGACAAATCTTGTCTCACACTTACTACTCTCGAAGACCGGCCGACACGATCATCAACCGCAAAACGGACTAAATCTCTAAAATGCTCTTTGCCAAACTAGAACAAACAGAACAAATTTGGTCAGAGAAGCTTATCAAAGTAAATAACACGATAGCGGAAATTGTGCACCGAGTTGAATACATTGAAGCCAACTCAATCAATGCACTCACTCTTGACAACAAGTTGGTCTCGGTAAACAAAGCAATTGCAGATGTTGATCAGAGATCAAATCTCATCGTGAGTAATTCAACTGAAAGACGTCGTCACTGCAGCAACAGATCGATGCAACCGAAAAAAAAGAGATCGCTGCCGATGCTGTTTTGTTTGGAGCTTCTAGTATTCCAGAAGAAAATCTAACATTACTCTTTATGTGTTTAACCGCCAATTGCAAACCACCAACATTGAAAAATATTTTTCGCTCTCGATACACAAAAAGCCCAACTTCACCATCACCACCAATAATACTTAAATTTAACAATGTTAAGGAAAGGAACGCTCTTCTGAAGTGTATTTCTGTGTTCAGGAAACAACCACAAAGCCATAAACTCTCACTGCTGGACCTGGGTAGAGACTCAATGATGAGCAATGATGATACACTGTAAACAAATTTCTGAATTCCAAATTTTTTTCAATTATTTTTCCAAATATCTTTTCAAATGTTATTTTAGTGTTCCTACTATAACTAATTCAATTGTTATTTATCAACTTTTTCTTTTATTTGTAACGATGTTTAACCAAATAGTTTTCGATCTTCTATTGTTTGTTTTTCTTTTGTTTGTAACGATGTTTTGCCAAATATTTTCCGATTTTTTATTCTTTGTTTGCCAAGTAGTAAAGATACTTATTTCCACTTTTATCTCTTTTGCTCTCTTGGTACTGCTACGTTTGTAGCTCCCAAATTCGCGAGTTCAGCTAACAACACCATTGGGTTCACTGGCATTAATATGAATACGAACTTATATAATATGATTCAAATTTTCCGATAATGGATTAGAAATATGTCGTATAAACAGTCTAACCAACAAATTAGGGGAATTCAGATACTTGTTTGTGGAGTCCAAAATAGATATTATTTCCGTTTCCGAAACTTGGTTTCAACCAAATATGAGTGATGATGTCTATAGTTTGCAGGGCTATAAGATTTTTCGAGCTAACAGAATGTCCAGAGTAGGCGGAGGTTGTTGTTTGTATGTGCGTGATGGGGTTAGCTGCAGTTTTGTTAACAAATCTGAAGACGGGTGCCCTTTGGAATACCTATTCATCAGTGTTAAATGTGGCTATGACAACGTTTTGGTTGGATCGGTTTACAGACCATACAACGACGTAAGCACTATACCGTTGGTTACTTCGCTTGAGTCAATTACTTGCTCTTATTCCCACACTTTACTGTGTGGTGACTTACATTGTAATTTATTAGATAGGCATTGATCTGAAAATTTTCGAAATACTTTTGAGGCCCTCCATCTTGAATCCATAAACCTATCTTCACCCACTCACTTCACCGATTTATCTTGTTCCTTACTGAACTTATATTTGAGTAGTGATGTCGAAAAGGTTTTGCTTTACAATCAGCTTCAAGCACCCGGTTTTTCCAAACACGACTTTATCTTTACTGGCTTTCAGGTTGATCTACAAAGTTCTCAATATCGTGACTTTAAAAATATAAACGTGTCTGACCTGTTGCGGGACTTTAACAACATAGACTGGATTTCACTTTATCTTATGCGAAATGAAAACCAGCAGATTACTTTTTTAAAACATAACATAAATTCTTTATTTGATTTGCATGTTCCTGTGAAAACTTGTCTCGTGAAACATAAGTCTCCACCGTGGCTGAATGGCGACATTTCTGTTGTGATGTCACGTAGAGATGCCGCCTACAGTCAATGGAGACCATATAGGGTTGACTATTTTCACCAAACCTATTGCAAACTTCGAAATCAAGTGGTCAGAATGATAAGATCACCTAAGATGCGTTATTGTAAAGAAAAAATTGGTTCTTCCAATTGCAGCAAAAGCGTATGGAAAAGCCTGCGGGAATTCGGTATTGTGAAACAATCCCAAGCAGTACCTGATGAAATTGACTGTGATGCCCTCAACAAGATATTTACCTCCATGTCTCAGTCCTCAATTGAGACAATCCCAAGTAGATTATTGAGTGAGGATGAATCGGCTCTTGTCAACAGCGCTTTCACTTTTGAAAGACTAGAAGAGGAAGATATTGTTAGTGCAATATTTTCCATAAAATCGAATGCTATTGGTCGTGACTTGATAAACCCCAAATTTATTAAGCTGTTACTTCCGTTCTTACTGTGCTTTATAACTAACATATTTAACTGCATTATGACAAGCTCCGATTTTTTTGTTGAATGGAAGAAAGCTAAAATCATTCCCATTCCTAAGAATAGTACAGGTGTAGTTACAGAATACCGACCGATAGCCATTCTACCGTTCCTTTCAAAGGTTTTTGAAAAAGCCATCTTCAAGTAGATACAAGACTATTTGACGTCCAACAACTTGTTAAGTACCTGGCAATCTGGTTTTCGGCCGCAAAGGAGTTGCAAGTCCGCCTTACTTTTAGTAAGTGATGAAATAAAAACTGCAAGGGGTAAGGATCACATATCAATTTTAACTCTCCTAGATCTTACAAAGGCTTTTGACACTGTCAACCATTCAATTGTATGTAAAAAGTTACAAAACTTATATGGGTTTACTAGAGAGTCAAGTGAATTTATTCTTTGGTATCTTCGTGGGAGACAACAATGTGTTATCGCAAATGGTCGCTCATCCAGCTTAATGAATGTCCTGACCAGTGTGCCACAAGGGTCTATACTTGGGCCAATTCTTTTTTCGTTATATATCAATGAACTTCTACTTATTATAAGGAACTGCCAAATTCATCTATATGCTGACGATGTGTAACTTTTCATCAATCGAACTCTACCGGCCAAAAATGAAGCAGTTGCTTTAATGAACGAGGATTTATTACTCATCTCACGTTGGTTCAGTGAAAATTACCTACGCTTAAATCCCGCCAAGTCGAAAGCCTTACATATATATCGTTAATCGTTTGATATATCTACTTTAAGCCCATAGATGCTAGAGAATAAGACTATTGATTATGTATGCACCGCCAGAAATCTAGGAATGGTTTTCAATCGTACCCTTGCATGGAATAACCATCTGAATAGTGCAAAAGGAAAGGTTTATGGAAGCCTCCGCGTACTTCGGGTAACTTAAAGTCTTATTCCTAAACAAACCAAACTCCTACTAGCAAAAAGTGTTCTACTTCCTGTACGCGGATAGCCGCAAACTAAATGTTGTCTATAACAATATTGCTCGCTACGTATATAATCTTCGCCGATATGACCATGTTTCTTCTTTTTCTAAACAGATTTGCGGTTATAGCCTAGATAGCTTATTAAAGCTTCGTTCACTAAGTTACGTGCATCTAATCATTTAAACCGAGCAACGGGACTTATACATTAGGCTGATTCAAATATCTTACTAGTCAGCGTCAATTCTTTATTCATGTTATACGTCCTTGAAACTCCCTTCCAATCGCGATCAGAGGTATCAGAAGCTAAAGAAGATTTAAAAGTTTAGTTTTCACTTATTTGGCAAATCATTGAAAGGTAGGAAGTTTACATATTTTTATATAACATAATATTTTAAGATATTTTAAATGATTTTAAATCATTAAACTAACTGTTTTCTAATATTAAATATTATTATAAAGGCTTGAAACAATTTATCAGACGTATGTCCTACTTTGTAAGCGATTTGAGATAAATAAACACAAATACCAGAAGAATCTTTCTCTGAAAGCACCCCAGCCTGTATTCATCTTCATCCCAATGTGTCAGTGTCCACGCTTCTGCCCCATACAGAAGGACCGGGATGATAAGGGTTTTGTATAGTGCCTCCTTGGTCCTTTGAGAGAGGGCTTTGCTACTAAGATGCCTTCTAAGCCCGAAAAAACAGCGATTGGCAAGAATGATTCTTCGACTGATCTCTTCACTGATGTTGTTCTGAGAGGTTATAGTGGAACCCAAATAGACAAAGTCCTTGACAACCTCAAAGTTATATCTGTCCATTGTGATGTTTTGTCCGAGCCTACGGTGATGATCTTTTTCACCCGCGGACAGCATATACTTTGTTTAATCTTCATTTACAGCCAGACCCATTTTCGCCGCCTCCACTTCAATACTTGCAAATGCTCCACTGACAGCGCGCTTCGTTCTTCCAATAATGTCAATATCATCAGCATAGCCAAGTAATTGAACGGATTTAAAAAAATCGTACCACGGGTTTTGACATGCGAGTTGCGTACGATTGCCTCAAGACTGATGTTGAAGTGCATGACAGCGCGTCACCTTGTCGTAAGCCTTTCTCGACATTAAATGAGTCGGTGGTGTTCTTACCAACCTTGACGGAGCAGCGAGAGTTCTCCATAGTCATCCTGCACAATCAAACGAGTTTAGCAGGGATGCCAAGAAGTGACATAGCTCTGTAAGGTTCGTTCCTGTTCCACTGTCATAGGCAACTTTAAAATCCATAAAGAGGTGGTGAGTATCGATCTGGAAATCTTGGGTCTTTTCTAAAATCTGTTGAAGTGTGAAAATTTGGTCGACGGTTGACTTACCGGGCCTGAAACCACACTGATAGGGGCCAATCAGTTCACGTGCGAAAGGGTTTAGACTTTCACACGGAATGGCCGACAAGATTTTATAGGCTACATTTAGGAGACTTTAACCTCTGTAGTTGGCGCAGTTAAGAGTATCTCCTTTCTTGTGGATAGGGCACAGAATGCTGAAGTTCCATTCGTCAGGCATACTTTCATCCGACCAGATTGTACAGATGAGTTGGGTGTATGCTCCTCACCAAGTCATCTCCCGCTGCTTTGAAGAGTTTAGTCGTAGGGCCATCCCCTCCAGCAGCCTTGTTGGACTATAGTTTTGATATTGCTACCCGAACTTCTTCTTGGTCGGTTGGACAGAGATTTTGTTCATCATCATCCAAATCGAATGGATCAGTCTGCCTGACAGCGATTAGTTTTTTATCTTCGCCGTTTAACAGTCTGCAGAAGTGTTCTTTCCAAATTCTCAGCACCGACTGTGTATCTACTACCACATTTCCACCCTCGTCTCTACACCGAGTGGCATACATTTGAATTGTGCAACCAGAGATTTTAAAAAAACTGGTTGCTCACGCGTTGCTCAGAAGTTTTTCCGAATCACCGTAGTTTCTCAGAAGTTCCTCAGAGGTTTCTTAATTATTTCAAAAACTTATAAATTATTTAAGTTGTACATCTGTTACATTAAGGTCACTGTAGGAATAACCTGCAACTCAAAAATAATGACCATATGGCCTACATGTTACTAACCAGGTATACATTAGTTGCAATGCAACTCATTTCTTAGAAAAATGATTTTTTAACTAAAACTGAAACCGTTCTGCAACTTTTGCCTTCTGCAACTTCTGTGTGTCTCTTTTGTAACGTAATATATAATGTTTAGAAAACTGAGATGCAACGCATTTGAAACAAGTATTACTTACCTGTTACACATAAGTTTCAACGCAACACAATTCTAAATAATCTGTTTTTTGTAACGAAATTTGAAACAGTTCAACAACTGCCGACTCCTGCTATTTCTGCGTGACTCTTTAGAAACATAATTAGTTAAGATTATTTCAGAAAACTGAGTTGCAACTCAGTTGAAATAAAACTAATGGCGCAATATTTGTTACTTGTTAGTGACCACTCAATAACAAAGCAACAGAAGTTTTTTAATAGAAACTTGAACAAATCTTTATAGAAACTACTTTTTTCATCTTGTTAAAATTTTGTTTCAGTTTTTATTTTTTATTTTTACTTCGTCTGATACTGTCATATACTGCTGGTCATTTGCGGTATGTAGAAATGAATCGAATCATCTCTCGAAAAATGTCCTTTGTCCCAATCAGACCGTGATGGAATAGAGACTTGGAAATTGTTTTCAAAAAAAAGTTGAGGTATGATGTAGTCGGAGTGACTTGGAATGGTTCTGAATGAGTTCAGAATACTAGTGTGTCCAATTAAGTTATTGGTCCATTGAGAGGTGGCTCTAAAACGGATCGCCGTACTCGCGGCCATTTGTTTTCTAAAAATGTCGAGGGATGTAAGATTTAGAAGAATGTCTAAGGCAGCTGAAGGTGTTGTACGCAGAGCTCCAGTGACGCATAGACACGCTGATCTTTGGACTTTGCTTAGGTGGTCCCGGTAGGACACTTTATCCAAAGCAGTCCACCATACTGTTATCACATAAGTGAGTATCGGTCTTATGACCGCTGTGTTTAGCCAGTGGGTAATATGTGGGGATAAACCCCATTTATTCCGTATTGCTTTTTTGCAAGAGAAGAGAGCCACCGTGGCCTTTTTTACTCTCTCCTGAATGTTGGGTTTCCAAGTGAGCTTCTTATCCAGAACGAGGCCTAGATATTTAGCTTCATTTGAGAAAATTAGTGGAGTTCCGTTGATATACGGAGCATTTAATTGTGGAATTTTACATTTTCTTGTGAAGAGGACCAGTTCAGTTTTGTGAGGGTTTACCCCTTACCCACATTTTCCTGTCCATTTAAGAAGCATGTTAAGAGCTGTTTGCATTAGCTCAATAAGAATTTGAGCATGTTTTCCCGATACCGCAATGGCGACGTCATCAGCGTATGCAATTAGAAGTTCATTGACAACTAAGTTCCATAGAAGAGGGGATAGGACTCCACCCTGTGGTGTACATCTGCTGACTGATCTTCTTAGGGAGACGTCTCCAAGGGTTGAGTTGATTAGCCTACTTTTAAGCATAAGATTTATTAGCTCACTCAGAGGGCTGTCTACTTTGAGATTGTCTAGTGCCGTTGTGATTGCCTGATTGCTGACGTTGTTGAAAGCACCTTCGATATCTAGGAATGCTACCAGAGTATACTCTTTGTGATGTAGGGAATATTTGATAGCGCTTACTAAGGTATGTAAGGCAGTATCTACCGATTTTCCTTTGCAGTAAGCGTGCTGTGCTGTAGACACAAGAGTTGGGTGTATGGCATTTCGCAAATGGATATCAATCAGACGTTCTAACGTTTTAAGAAGGAATGATGATAGACTTATAGGTCTGAGATCTTTTGGATACACTTGGAAACATTTTCCCGCTTTGGGAATGAACACAACTTTAACTTCCCTCCATAATGATGGGATGTATTTCAACTCTAAACAACCGTTCAGTAATACTTCCAGGATAGGGATAATAACATCCGTAGACTGCTGAAGTTCAGCTGGTATTATACCGTCAGGTCCAGCAGATTTGTATGGATTGAAGCTGTTGATGGACAATTTTAGTTTTTCCCTAGTGATCAGACCGAGTTTACTTCCATTGTTATGGGTTAATCCCGTTGGATTAGGATCAAAATTACTTATGTTCAGGGTGCTACCTGGGAAATGAGTGTCAAGTAGCAAGTTTAGCGATTCATCGCATGTATTGGTCCATGAGCCGTCTGCTTTTTTTAAGAAGCTAGGCATTGTGGGATTAGTTGAGAGGATTTTCGATGAAGAGGATGGTTACGATTAGGTTAGTACTAAGAATATAATCAAAAAGAGACTCTTCTCTATCATTTATGTTAGTACTAGCCCAAACTGTATGGTGTGAGTTGGCGTCACATCCAATTAGGAGGCATATGTTAAGCCACTCTGCTTCCTCTATAATTTTCCTCAGCATGTCGCTGGGGAGGGGGCCGAGATGGTCGTGGCCAAGGTATGCTGAGGTAAGCCAGTATACGCCTTTGTGTGTTAGCAATCTGACTGTTGTAACGTCTCGATCGCTATAATCAGGGAGTAAAAATACATTAATATTACTTCTCACTAAAATGCAGGATCGTGGATCACCTTTGTCCAATGCATGCAGCAAGTAGTACCCAGGGGTCCTGAGTCCATGAACAATAGATTTGACAATCCATGGTTCCTGGATCAGGACAATATCTTCCCCATTCGTTTTGAGACGGAGAAGAAGTGAGGCCGAAACCAGTTTACAGTTACAGTTTTCTAGATCACCTCCTCTCACGGTGCTATTGAGGGCATCCTCTGAGTCTGACCCTGAGGATGACCGTAAAAGATAATCTTCATTAGTGTAATCTTCAGTCTCCATGTCGGAGAATCTGTCGACAGTGTGAGCATCCAAGTCGGATAAGGTATTTGGTTTGGAGGAGGGCATACCTATAGAAGGAGTGCTAGGTGCATTCTATTTCCATTGCTGGAAGGTTAATGACGCCAGCAGGTTCCTTAACTGCGGGTATGACCTCCGCTGCTGGGAGTGCTAGTCTTGCACTTTCTTCATCTTTCCTATACACTTTCAGCGTGATGGTAGACCATCCGAACTTAATCACACCTTTGGTCGCCGCTAGTGGAGCCAGTGAGTCCCTATTGATGACTATAATAGCCAATCTATATGGACCATCCGGATCCTCCAGCTTGGCGACTTTCCAGTCATGAGTAGGCAAGGATGGGTTACCATATTGCAGCATCTTAATGATGATTTCTTTGTCGGAGAGTTCAGCTGGTAATCTGGTACGAGCCCTAGGTCTGCAGGGAATGTCTTTTCTTGCCACAACCTCGAGCTTTGCACCAGGCCAGAGTCCCTCCAACCTGCTAATAGCGAGCTTATATAGATCGCACGACCTCCCACCATCGAAGGCGACGAGCTTGACGCGCCCTTGGTACCATCCGGCATCCTCAAAAATGGCAGGTTCACCTGGATTTTCCATCATGAGGGTCCAGTAGGAAGCCTGAAGCTTGTTCAAGACCGTCGTCCACCGATCAAATGAGATCATACCATCTACATTACTCCTATCAATCACCGCTAAAATGGTTGTATCCTTTTATTAGTACGTCACTAAAGGATAGATCTTTCCTGATATTGGAAAGAATGTTGGAGTTGGCCTTTGGTCTTTTGGGTTCCGGATCGGTTCCCTCAAAGGATCGCTGGCGCTTGGACGTAGAGTCTCCGCACTTTAGAATATTTCTCGCCCACACGAGTTTGGCAGATTGTTTCGAGTCAAGATCTGACACCGGTAAGTCACCTAGCGTCCTCACTAGTCTCTCCGCGTTCAGCCTCTCTCTCCTCCCTACAGCGGTGGTACTGTAAGTCACAGTCCCACTGTCGCAGGGGGAATCTTCATGGAGCTCGAAGAAGGTTTACCCATATTGCCGGTGGAACCGAAAGTCACGGCTTCATCAGCACCCGGGGCATCCCTTCCCGAGCCCGAAGGATTTTGCTGGGCAGTAGTATTCCTCTCTCTGACCGAGGTGGAGCTGTAAGTCATTTTTTGAGAGTCC